>JAMPIV010003516.1:0-299556 GCA_024509875.1 Oreohelix idahoensis
GCCAGGATCACACAGTGACTGTAACTCCAGGCGGGGAAATCTTGGTCGAGTTCTAAGTGTATAGAGAACTTTATGCACCAACAGGATTCCTCTCAAGTGGATGTCTCGTCAACTCGTGGTAATAACAGGATGAAACCTGGAAATATATAATAATCGCAATCCTTGTATGGTCCAGCACTATTCCATACACACCCACAACAATACGTATAAGCAAAATTCAGACATTGTGCTAACAGTTTGCACAAGACAATTTACCTCAGTACAACCTACAGCCAGTTCAATGTGATTACTCTTTCCTTAATACATCCTAAATTCGATCCATTTGCCCATGATTGGCTTCCATACAATGATTTGGTTAAGTACAAACTAGTAAGTGACATCTTGATTAGTACAGGTTAACAAATCCTGTCATCCTATCTTATGTTCGTGAACAGTGTGTCGTTCCAGTATGAAATACTCACTCAAATACCCTAATAAACTTACAGTCGTATTCTTGCCATAATTAATAAATATTCTACACCTTTTCCATTGCTCGCTTTCGTCTCTAAAATCACACATGCTTGCAAGCAAGCCGGCAGCACATTCGTCCTGTAGTTTTTCCTTTTAACACATCATCGAACACACAAGTGGATATACACAGGCAAATAACATAATTATATACAAATATATATATATATATATATATATATATATATATATATATATATATATATATATATATATATATATATATATATATATATATATATATATATATATATATATATATATATATCTTACCCTCAGGTAATACACAATAGCTATAACAGGCTGTAAATGGGTATCTAGGTCTGCTAAGTAGATACCGCGGCAAAATATTTGACAGCAAGTGTTTGCCGCTTTCGTCTGTTCAGTACTGTATTTTGAAAATGTCGTGGCCTCAATTCAGCTCACGTTCACGGACTTATATATGTCGCAGCGTACCTCGCGGATAGTTGGGGCAAAAGCGGTGTTTAGGAATCCCAAAACAATGCGTCTTGTTGCCTTCGCATTCAATGTGCAGAATTTTTAAAATTTATTATCTTTCTTAATTGTGGATCGATTTTAATCATTTAAAGTTAGTATTATACTGGTAATTTATCTCTATCAGTCTAGCTAAAATTTGTTTAGTTAGCAAAATGCATTTTAATATATGCAGCCTTTAACTAACTATATTGGGGATTACCCTGATGTATAAATGTCAATTAAAATGATTTTTCTCATAGAATAACATATTATTTGAGGAAGTTTTTACACATACCTCTTAAGTAATATCCCCGTTGTTTAAACTAGCTATATCTTTCGTTTAAATATCTTTAGTCTTTGAGAAATTAAATATCTTCGTATTTTCAATTACACAAAATAGGCCTCTATGTTAAGCATAAAAGGTTTCCTTACACATATCAGAAAAAGGAGCGTTCTCATTGGTTGTTATACCGGTCCGTTTTATCCTATTATTTTGAGCGGTAAATATGACCGTGGTGTAAGACAGACCAAAACACGACAGAAGGAAACCTGAGTGCTGCGAATAGTAAATAAATAGTTAATTAACCGGCACTCATTGAGCATAAAGGAGGACACTAGAAAACAGAAAAATATAAGTGATTAGATTACCGGGAATCGAACAGAGGACCACCAAATGGTGGCCATCGCCTTGCTGTGAAAGTAAATCGTGAAAGGATGCACAGCCTACGTAGCACCCATTCAAAATCTTTTCTGGTGAGGGGATCCTTCAGTTTGTTGATGTCATGCTTATTCTGTTTAGTTACAATTGGTCCAGCAGTTCTGAGTTTCACCTTCAATCTTGCTACTGCTAAGTGATGATCTCTCCCTACTTCTTCTCCTCTTCTTACTTTCTCATCTTGTAACGAATACCTGTATCTACAAGTAATCATAATGTGGTCTATCTGGCTTCTATTCCGACCATTTAGTGATTCTCATGTTAATTTGTGGAATTCTGTATGTGGACATAGCGTTCCTCCAAAGATCAAGTTGTTAATACTGCAGAAGCTTATTAGTTTATTATCATTCTCGTTTAGTGTTCCGAGGCCACATTTCATCATCGCTCTTTCATTGTATGTTTTGTGTGTTCCAACTTTTGCATTGAGGTTCCACCATTACTATGACAAGATCATTTCTTTGTGAGGTTTCTATTTCCTTTTGTAACTGTTGATTAGATTCATCCTTTACATCTTCGTCGCAGTTCTTAGTTGGTGCAAAGCATTGTATTATAGTGATGTAGGGAAATCTCCCTTCCAATCTTGTCCTTACCAGTTTTTTGTTGATGGTTTTCCATTCCAGTAACGACCTTACTATTCCTTTCGTTAGGAAAATAGCCAAGCTTGCATTGTGGTGTCTATCCTCTCTTCTATAGTATAGTAGTGTTTCTCATGTAGCTGTATTTATTCTTTCTGTCCCGGTCCATCTGCCTCGCTTGTCCACATTATATGTAATCTGTTGCTTCTCATTACTGCCGTGATCTGTTTTAGTTTTCCTGCCTCATTCATTGTTCTGAAGTTCCATACTCCAATTCTGATTTTGTGTTTTGCTATCAGGGCCTCGGTTTTCGTGTCAATGGTTTTGTCGCATAGAGATTATGATCAATAAATTTTCTATATTTCCTTTCTTTTTCTACCCGTGTCCTCCACTTTATTATCGCTCTTTTATCTTTTTCCCGTGTTTTTCGCATTCTACGTTTGCGACTATAAACATTACTATTTCCCATTCAAACATTCGAATGTTTCTTTTCTCATTTAGAAACGCACACGCATGTTATCATATAACATGTCAGTCGCTGCAGTCAGACGAGATGTGTGATTATGTTTCATACTCAGACATAGGATGAGACTTATCGTCTAGCATTTTCACCTGTCACAGCGTTTCTCAGGCTGAGTTTCTCGGGGAGGTGTGAAAACTGCCACCACGCATTCGCTCAGGGCAGACATAACGTCTAGCATTCGCATCTGACACGAACGCTCACGACCATTTTCTTAGCATTGAGGTGTCAAGACGCGAAGTGGCAGTTTATGGCAGGTCTTCTGGTTATGGAAAGTGTTAAAGACGGAAAGGGGAGATTATTTCGTTTTGCGAAATAACGTGGGACCTCTTTGTCTGGTTTAAGATATTAACCAGAGTTTGAAACTAGATGAACTACCAGACATCACTAAGGAAATAACTCCCAAACTCCTCCCAACCCCATGGGAACAACATCAAAATTTGAGCATTAAGACCTCCATAACTACCACCTGCCCCATGGGAGAGCTAAATACTCTCCAAAGGAAAATAGCAGCATATGACATGATTGAAGAACTATACCCCAGAGAAGCATGGATCCAAGTATATACTGATGGATCTGCAACCAGAGCAGTGAAGAACGGAGGTGCAGGAGTTTATGTGGTCTATCCAGACAAAGAAAACGAATCCACCTGTTCACCTACTGGAATATTCTGTTCAAACTACGCTGCTGAAGTACAGGCCTTAAGCATTGCTGCAGGAATAATAAATAACACAATAAGCCAATGTCAGCAGGTTGTATTCCTTACCGATGCAATGTCAGTTCTGCAAGCCCTCAACAGTGATAAACTGCCAGAATTAAACAAAGTCCTATGCGAAGTAAATATCAAAAGAAGGGTAGTGCTACAGTGGATACCATCACACTGTGGCATACCAGGAAATGAGAGAGCAGATACGTTAGCAAAAGAGGGAGCAACACAGGAACAAAAAGAACAAACAATCACATTCCAGGAAAAGAAGACCGTTATCAATGCCATCAGGAAAATTGACCAACAAAAAGACAATTATCACTATCTTGATCGAGCAAAACAGGTGATCCTGTTCCGTATTAAAACAGGACATAACAGACTGAACAGTCACTTATACAGACTGAGATTGGTCCCATCACCCCTATGTACGTGTGGACAGGCAGCACAGACAGCCGAACACATCCTGCAAGACTGCCACATGCTTAGTCAATTGCGAACTGAACATTGGCCCACAGAGACGCACATCCACACAAAGCTGTTTGGGAGTCTTGAAGAACTTTCAACCACAGCAACATACATCCAGAGAACCGGACTTCTTGTGTAGACATTTCTAAACAACAGTGAACGAGAAGAAGAAGGAGAAGAAGAAACTAGATTTTCACTCATTCTCCATTTGCAGTAGACGTGGTCACTTCGTTCTAGATACTTAAACTTATAAGTGAAACTCTTAGTTTCGTTGTGATACCGTAGTTCTGTGTTGAGGTAAATATTATATTAAGTATCTAATATTTTGTGAGTGATTAAGGGTTGAATCGCCTATTTTTCACTAGTTCTTTTGTGCAGAGGGATTAAATTAAAATATAGTCTGTATTATTTTCTAGTGACGTATTTCAGTGGAAAGCAGAATAAATTATATTTCTAGCTTAAAATCATGCAGCTATAAAGGAATTTAATTTAACTGCTAATAATCAGACGAGAATATTTTAAACTAACTTATAACTGTTCATCATTGAGTATTGACGAAATACGTATGTATTTCTAATTCGTGACGACTGATTTTATGAATATAATTTATTTCACGGGAAGTTTTAAATGATAAGTCAAGCTGTACGCTTGCAGTTTAAAATGTAAGTTATAACGAGTACATAGTATGTATAAGTATTTTAAATGTGGTTTTTCTTCCCTATGCAGTGAAAACTGGGGTTAACCCAAACTTTTCCAGCGTTGAGTACACGAGTAATATCTGTGAAGAACTAAAACATTTTCCTTAAAGACTTGGTGTTAACCTTTACAAGAACTTTAAGATTTTAATGTTTATACTGAGCCTTTGAGCAAGATCATATTTCTTCACAAACTCTAATGTACATGCTGCCTTGTGGCGAGAATAGTTACAGAAAAACATTAACTTTCTCGACATTTTTGACCAAGTGGGTGGTGAACCAAGACTATCTGTTGAGAGAAGTTGTCCACCGGTCATCGTCCTAATTAAGGGAAACCTCGTGTTCTGACACTGTGTGCCCGCTGAAACCTAGCTCTTACCTCGTGACTAAGTGACATTAACTTAAATCTGTAAAGAAAGAACGATCACCTGAAGAGGACGCTCCCCGGACACGGTGAATGAAACCAAGATCTGCAGAGCTGGGTATCTGCTTCATCAAAAGATAGACAGATTAAACAAAGTGTACACTAAGTTTGCGCCAGACGGCGAACAACAGCACGATTGTAGGTAAGGTTGTGTGAGTCAGGGCCCTGTTGAAATAGCCGAGTGCAAGTAGACTGAGGGATGTTCTTTGTTTGATTCACCCACTTTGTAACTTTCCTTATGCAAGATTTGTTGCTAACTACATTTTCCTTAGGATAGATACTACTCATATCCAAGTCTGTTCATATTTTTTAACAGGGAAAATATTAGACCCTATCATATGTATCTGTGACTCTGTGGGGCTATCATCTTTCTCCTAACGGGACTGTGGGCTAAATATCGAGGGAAGATCATACCAGGGGGTCTATATCTTCTTTTTTTGTAGCAATTCATTGACGTGATGCTAACTGATATATATATATATATATATATATATATATATATATATATATATATATATATATATATATATATATATATATATATATATATTTATATATATATATATATATATATATATATATTTGATGTAATTTTGGATGTTGTGGTGGTGGAAGTTTATATTGATAATTAAACTGCACTTAAAACTTAATCAGTGTGTCGGGTCAGCTCGTTCCAAAATATCTATATAATCATTGTGATAGTTTTCCCACGTCTGTACGTCTAACTGTCGTCTTATGTGTGTGTGTATGTGAGTGGAGATATATATATATATATATTTAATATATATGTGTTAGACTGTCTGACTACTCTAAATCTGTCGTAGAAGATAGGTGAGAGAGAGAGAAGATTTCTCGATCTCAGAGACAGCCTCTATCACATTCTACCACCTCACTCGTGGAAATCTGTTTTCTATTATCATCTCTCACTGTGGCTATCGGAGAGGGGTGTCGGCTCTGTGCTAAAATCCACAACTTGGAGGACCAAAGATTCAAAGATGTGATAATTCAGAGGTACCTAATGTTCGGATAACGAAAGAATGGGGTATAATTTCAGGATCCTGCAAATGTTATGCACAGTTGCATAGAAAAGCAAATGTTACGAAACAGAATTGATTTGAGAAGCAATGCATGACTGTGAGGACAGATGATAAAATGGGAAATAAAAACGCACGCAAATTATATTGATTAATCAAATACATGTGGAAGCATTTGAAACTCTTTTATTGAAACAAACTAAATAGGTAAATAAGGACAGAAAAAATGATTAAACAATACAAATGCAGAGGAACTACTCACCTTGTCAAGATAGTTGTACGTATCTTTTATTTCGGATTCTTTCATACCGATCTCAGCAAGAGCACCTCTGATTTCTTGATATACTGAGTCAAAAGCTTCTTCTATCTCTAGCGACATCTTTTTTTACATCAGCCAGGGACTTTGTTCTAGAAGACAGAGCAAACACTGTATTCTGGAATGATTGTGTGGAAAATAATATATTGTTTAAAGCAGGGGTGAGAATATTATGGTGGTATGCTGGGGATATTTTGGTAGTAAGCCCAGGATATTCTGGTGGTAAGGCTAGGATATTGTGGTGGTACAGACTGATAATGACACTCAATTCTTGAAAGCAAAAAGATATGGCTTTGAGTGTTCGCTGCCGGTAGAAAAAACCAAAAGGGGAAAATATGGCTAAATAAACACCCACGGAATGAGATACGCCCATGAAATAAACAGCCATGGAAAGGAAACTTGTAATCTTTGGCCACATGGTAATTTTCATTTTTTAAAAATAGATTGAAATCAGGGATACAAAAGCAGAGGTTTATAACAAAGTACAAGAAATCAACAACAACAAAAATAATTTTAAAACTATCAAACAACAAAACTAAAGCAATACGAGCAAAACACTGTGGAATTGCACCTACATTATAATTTGCTCTAATCATTTGATTAGACCATTCTCACTTAATTTTAGCAATGGAAAAAACTATCTTTATGATTTATCATTAAATAATAATTCTATCTGTAATTTTAGACTGTGGAATTTTACTTCTCACTAGATTTCAACCACAAAAAAAGGAATCACAGTGGAATTCACTTTACTCCGATTGGAAGAAAGTTATTCTGAGTCAAAACAATTGGTTAACTATTTAGGCACAGTCAAGTAAGCGAAGCGACCAATCGAATTTGGCAAAAGAGAACCAATGCAACGCAAGATGTGCAAAATGGAGAGATCAATCAAATTGAGAGAGGGAAAATCAATCATACGCGTGTTCAATTAAGTCAGACTGACTGAAAAACGTTATGTAAGCCCGTCCTGACTTAGTTGGAATACTTTCCGAATTAAGAGCTCGCTCATACAGCTGAGAAGTTGCCAGACTGACGTGCTACGGACTTGCTCTGTGATAAGCTACAACCGTAAGCTACAAGCCAGTCCCTGAAGTGCTATTGTGTCTGAGGGTCCGATATCAGTGAAATAAGAGCACATAAATATGTGAATTGAGAGACAGACTATCAGCGTATGATTCGGAGAACACCGCGACATGCCTGTCACAAGCATTGAGTCTTCATGATCAGGTGGAAAAAAAAAACAACTCAACGAGTAGGCTGAAATCTTGGGACAGCTTCATACTTTCAGCAGGAAGTCAAGATAAGTGCATATGCTACTGGAGAAGCAAAGCGAAAAGTCACCAATGGTCATTTTGTTTTACGTGATGAAAAGGACACTGAAATATATATATATTTTCCAGCACGTGAAATTGTGTGTACAAATGTATACATATACAGATTTTTACTATACATATATTTAATTATTAAAGGGTATTAATTCATTTTTTTAAATTGCAGTTATTGATTTTCTTTAAATTCCAGTTATAATTCTGCAATTTTTGGTTGTTTGTGGGAATTTCAAAAGAATATTTAATATTTAAATCGGCAGGGAAAAATTCACGAGCTGCATTCACATCAATTTTTAACAGTCAATTGGAGCATATGATTTTTTTTTTTTTTTTTTAACCAGCTGCACTTGGGCTTTCAGCTCTTCGGCCCAATGACATGTCATTGCAAGGCTGGGGAGCCTGTGGACTTTCCTTCCAACCCGGTCAGGAGCTTAGCTCCTTCCCATCCACAGAGGGTTTATCTCAGGAGCCGTTCAGGTTATTCAGTAAAAATCCTGGTCGATGAGACTTCTTCAAATGCCCACGGCCTGGTTTGAACCTTGAACACCTGATCGCCAGCGCAATATGGCAACCATTACACCAGCGCCGCTCCCGAGCATGTGATAGATCTAGTAAGAAGGTAACTTACTTCACAGCTCACAGCTATTACATCAGCGACTGTCAACATGGGCGGACGTGCTTCGATCGCCTCTCACATTTCGCAATATTAACGCGGGAAGTTTGAGTCACATTTCACGGATTTTTATATCAGTGTATTGGGTTTTAGATGGTGAACCTGGGACCCAAAGACGCAGCAATAGAGAATGCAGTCAGCGACCCATAGCTTGACTGCTTGCGTCAGGGTCAGCGAACCAGAGCTGACCAAGACCCTACTCCATCTCCACGTGGTGGTCCTGAAACAGGCTGCATCACTGCAGTCTGGTTGAAAGAGTAGGGGTCGAAGAGGAAAGGCAAACCCGGTCCCCAAAAATGCCGTGCTGAAGTCGGATGTGCCGGCCGAAAGGCGCAGATATCGCAGCTCCGCTGTAAACAGACACAACGTAACCAACGTCCTTTTCAGGACGAATGAGAAAGAAAAAGAGGAAGATGGTGAATCTTTTAAACATGATATTATGTTAATTTAATATGTAACATTTTATAGAATACCGGTGAGGTGTGAACCAGTTTTTTTTTCTATATATTATTGGAGGATATTTGCAACAATGACCACTTCACTCATTCGGTTGCGACCTTTGCTAAAGCAAGAGGTAAGTTAGTCAAGCGTTGCTATGCAGCATTATAACGTTTCCCGGATTACAATGTTCCTCGATAGTAATAAAACCCACCGTGGAATGTAACTATGTCATGTTTGGAGGAAGGCGTTAGTTAGCAGTTAACAGTGGGCCCTAGGGACTCTCGTTTACGGCCGACAGCCATAAAAAGATACGCACTGAACAAAGAAAAGGCTCTCCGTGTAAATTTAAAGGTTGTAGAACCGCGTCCGGTATAACCTTGAAGCACTCAAGTAATGGAAAATGTGTTAGTATAACATTCCAGAGCACCTTTCAGTACGAGGCATTTCGTATCATTGTCATTAAATACTACGAAACAGGACTTGTAGAGTTAAGAACAGACATTAATGGTGCACTAGTAGAAGATGTTACAACAACACCACATGTCAAAGTTCACCTTTACCATACTAAAAATTAATGATGGCTCAGGGGACTGCCGAAGCAATCGAATCATGGCTAGAAACATAATTTGTCGAATTAAAGGACTCAGCAAAAAATGTAAATGATGTTGAGTTAGAAGACATTAGAATATATCTATGCCCGGCTTGGCAGTAGACACTACCTTTCCAGGCATCAATGACTTTAATACCGACAACGACATCCTCAACATCAGCTGCGGCCCAATTTCTCACACAGAATCAGAAATTTAACCTTCTGCAGTATTCAATAAAATAACAGACACCCCTACAAATTCTAAACTTATGTTGGCATGAAGATATACGAAAAGCTGCAACTTTATCTCTCGAGCAACAAACAGAAGACCTCCGAAGTTACCTGTCCCGTGTTGCCAGGAGCTAATGCTAAATATGGAGAGCACTTTAGGAAGTTTAACTGGTGATCTCATTTTTAGTATAAAGACATCACTTAAGGCCGAAAACGAATTTCTTCTTCTTTCTCGTTCGTCCTGAAAAGGAAGTTGGTTGCGTTGTGTCTGTTTACACCGGAGCTGCGATATCTGCGCCTTTCGGCCGACACATCCGACTTCAGCACGGCATATTTTGGGACCGGGTGTGCCTTCACTCTTCGATTCCTGCTCTCTCAGCCAGACTGCAGTGATGCAGCCTCTTTCCAGGACCACCACGTGGTGGTGGAGTAGGGTCTTGGTCAGCTCTGGTTCGCTGACCTTGACGCAAGCAGTCAAGCTATGGGTCGCTGACTGCAGTCTCTATTGCTGCATCTTTGGGTCCCAAACGAATTTCTTAAAAGTGAGATAGTATCTCTGAGGGAAGAAAATTCTAGCATGAAAGACATGGTCGAAAAAACTGCAGAGAGACTTCTCACTTTATAAGAAAAGACAACTAGATCATCCTCAAACAGTGCCAGAAGATTGTGAGAAATCCACAAATAAACATACGTCAAATTAACAAAAAGGTCACCACCAAATTGAATACTAAAAATATGAAGAGACACATACAAACCAAGCATATTCTATTGGAGTGAAAATTGCCAACAGATTTCAAGTTCTTCATGATTATTCGACACCAAATGAACAGATATCAATATCTCTACCAGGAAACGTTCCAGACCCATAAAAAAATACACCATGAATGGCAAAAATCAAGTAGAAAGCAAAGTGAACAAACACGTAGTCACGTTACGCATATTATACTAGGTGACTCCCTCTTGAAAGGTATTTATTTTGACAGAATGTCCACTACAAGCCAAGAGTTCGTTTCAGTTATGACAGTGCCCGGAGCTGGTATTAAAAGACTACTGGACATCATTTAAAAGTTCGATATTAATCACAACATAACAAAAAGAACACTACACGTAGCAATTAATGATATCAGGAATGAGCAGAGCCTAAGCCCCTCAAGAATTTCCAAGTTGGTGACTACAGTAAAACAAAAATATCCCAAAGCCTCCATCTTTATGTCATCAATCATACCGCCATGCTATGGGTTTCAACGTCGCATAGCGGACACTTACAACACAAAACTACAGAAATATTGTAAACAAAACGGCCCCAGCTTCACCAACAATACTCAGTTTTTTTACATCTAACTCAGGAGCACCTAAGAAACGACTATACAGAGATCAGGTTCACACATGCACACTGAGAAGCAGTATGCTGGCCAAAAACATAAAATATCCAGATAGGACGCAACATGGCAGTTCAACCCACACAGAGAAACCTTTAGAATCTACTGTGACACCAACACCTTACCTGCCCCACAAAGAAGCACACCAATCGCAAGCAACCTTCCAGCTATCACAACGCCACTTTCAGCCAGGAAGCAGAATCTTATGATGCCATGTTTCCTCTATTATACACAAGACAGCCCCTCTCAGATACCTCTATCCCAATTGCTCAGGTCCAGAAGACTCATATCAACGCTAGAATAACGACGGAAGAAATCACCATTCTTCCTCCCCTAGTCCTTATCATCGCCGTCAGTGGAACCCAGAACTTGTCTGATGCAATTCAGCCCTGCGTCACTTAGACAAGCATTAATGATGTCTGCACATAGTCACCCATGTTATGTGTCAGGCAGAGATATCAGTTATTGATGAACAAACACTTTGCGTCACTTCATCTCTGTAACTAAAACCTTCAATCCTTTTGAATATTGTTGGTATTTTAATACAACGGTAAAAATAATCACAACTTTGTTGAGATCATTCTCAACTCATCGGCTACAGGCCTCTAACATTTTTCTTTGATTGCTTATTTTGATACAATTTAAATTTCTTATTATAAATCGTAGCTTTAATTTGTTAGAGCTATTAGTGTTGTGGTGTGAATTGTTGTATACTTTTGTGACTTGTGACAATTTTAATTTCTTACATCTCTCGTTTAACTTCAGTTTACTGCGTTAAGCAGTTATAGTGTGATACGATGTAAGCCTGATTGTTTTGTGACAATTTTCATATACTCCAGATATATTACTTAGTTGAAATTTTGTGTATTATTTGTATCAATTATTTTAATATTGTATTTCCTTCAATTTTTCTTTCCGTAAATCCCACTTCCTTCAATTTCTAATTCCTTCACTCGGATCTGGTGAGCTTTCTCTTTTTCTCGCTTTTCTGAATATCTTGTGAAACTCCCTTGAGGTAGACGCATCATTATCCTTCTACCTACAACTCTGCCAAGAGTAATCATGTGCGAATGTAGACACCTTTAAATACCCCCATTAATTACTTTTGAGTTTTGGCCACTGTTGAACCACTACTGCAGAGCTAAGGAGAGGCAACCTGTGACACTTGGTACCTCACTAATTGAAAATGTAAATGAAAATAAAACACTGGAACTAACAATTAACCAACATTTAAGTTGGAATTTGCATGTATAAGCACTGACCAAACAAACGGCACTAAACGTTTACCAGTTACCTAAAATCAAACATTTCCTAGTTGAGACACGGAAAATGTTCTATATATCCCAAATACAAACACATCTAGACTATTGTTCCACAATTTGGGATGGCTGCTCCATGTCCAACACTAAAATAATCTATCCATTACAAAAACTTGCAGTACGCCTAGTTTCAGACAAAAACCTCACAAAGTGTGTAGACCCATATACATATCCATATTACCACTAAGAAAGTGCTTTCTCTTCAACAAAGCCAAATTCATTCACAAAATCCTATCACAGAATGCTTCGACGTATCTGTGGCCTATTTTCAAATACAATGGAAGACGCAGCCAACGCTTAAGCAAATTACGCATGCCCAAGCCTAGGTTCGACTTATTCAAGAAAAGTTAAGCTTTTTCTGCTGCTCATCTGTAGAATAATCTTCCACCGACCTAAAAAACACGCTGACCATATTCATTCAATCACAGACTGTTCAAATACATAATGAGTGCAGATTATATGCCACCCTAATTTAGTTATGTTCCTAAATAATTATGTAACATCATTTGTAGGTTTTAAAGATAATTTTGCCCTGTTCAGTATTAATAATGATAAGGTACTGTAAATGTGTGTAACTGTTATTGCACTGTTACAATGTTGGGATTTTATTTTCTTGTATTTTATTTTGTTATTTTATTATTTAAGTAATATTTAAGATAAATGTCAGAATAAATGGATTCAGTACGGAAGACGAGAGAAAGGAAGGGCAGAATGTTAAATGGGCCTGTGTGCCCAATTCTAAACCCTTTGAAAACAAAGTTCGTTCGTTCGTTTGCTCTCTTCTACAGCTACCATCTAGATATGTGCGGTTAACTACCTAATCTGTCCTATGCCATCCCTACCTTTAGTTCACCAATTATTTTCTCGACTTTCTGTGAACTCTTTACTCTCAACCACCCATCTTGCCTCAAGAGCCATAGCATCAGAATTTGAAAACAAACTCAAAATAGATGTTGTGATGAAATCTGAATCCTATCTCGGCCCTCATTCAAAACATTACACCATACAAAAATTCCGAGAAGTCAAACAACCAATCAAAACTGCAACTCGGTACATGCATTGCTAATATTTTGTAAAGCATTTTAGTAGGAAGACGAGAAAGTGTAGATGTTGACAATTTTTCGAAAGGCAATGTGCAGATATGAACGGAATATATCAATGATGAGGAACATAATTCGATAATAAGGATCATTAGCTATTGGCAGATATCTATAATTTCACTGGAAGTGGTGTAGAACCGGAGAAAATGTGTATTTAAGGCATCGAAGCATGAACTATGTTGAGCTTTGCCATGTTTAGGCTGCTCCAGTGAAAAATCGGATTATTCTAGACATAAGAGAGATACTGTAATAGATAGAGCGCAGCCCTAAGAATTATATAAGCTTTGGATGAAGGAAATCCGCTCAGAGATAAAGAAACTAGAACGATTTCATGTTTTTCATACTAGCACAGAACGCCTAAGATTTTCACTTGTTCTAGTCTGCAAAATACTTTGGCCTTGATGCTTTCTCGAACGGGAAACCTTGACCTATAAAAGGCGGAAGGTATCAATAGTAATACACTTGCTAGACAGTTCAAACTTCAGACACGAGCGAAATCATCTACTACCAGACTCCATTGCCTTCTGCAGGGTAACACAGTCTGTAGAGCCATTAAAAGCAAGTCTGCATGTATTTGAGGGTAAGAAAGAATGTAATTACATTTGTATATATAATTATATTATTAATATGTGCCTTACAGAAATGGATAATTGTGTGTGAAATCACTGTGTAATTCTTGGAGGGAATTCAAACATCGGTTAGCTCAATTTAATTGTGAAATGAAAGCAGATGGACGTGTAGATTGTGATGGTAGTTTTAGGAAAGTATTTTGAACATGTTAAGCTTGCTGGAATGGACCACCTTATTGGAAAGATGGAAAGAATGATAGAAATTATTTTACTGTACAAATTGAGTTTTAACAAAACTCTTTCCACAAGGCCATCTGATTGTAAGGAAGCAATTCATGGACAAAACCAGAGAGTTACTGGAATAGTGTGCTATTAATTAAATGAATTATGTTATTTTTGACTTGCTATGATTCTCATGAGTAACCACATCTTGTCCGATGTCTAATCTTACCTCCTGATTAGATAGAGAATCAGTGAGCGATACCACGTGGGTTATATATATATATATATATATATATATATATATAATATAATTATATATATATATATAATAATATATATATATATATATATATATATTATTATATTATTATATATTATATATATTATATTTCAAGTTATATCCTGCCTTGAAGAGTTTACTCAATTATACGGGCCTAAGTCAGCTGGAGGAAGCACTTGTTGTTGTAGCCCTGAAATGTTAGAGGGTCTTCAACAGTGCCACCTGGAAGAACCGCAGTTGTGGGATTCTTTCCAGTTCCATTGCTGGGCCAGGCCTAAAGGAACTTTTCTAAGATAAGTAGCCTTGTTTGGGGCTGCTTGACTTTAAAAAAATAACCATACTACACAAAAGAAATTAAAAACTTAGGATTATAAGAATCTAAAGACTATGGAACATATAAGGTACGAGTTTATTCTCTTACATAAATATATTATAAATTGTATCAACAGTCTTTATTGAATTATTTAATTAAGTTTGGTTCTTAATTCTTGTTAGTTAGTTAAGTACCCATAGCAGAGTCTAAGGTTAGTCTGGAGAGGGGCACCATAGGAACCTAAGATAGTACATTACCATCTCATCTAGGAACCTATACAGCTTGACTGTACCTTTGATGTCGATATACCATTACTCTTTTCAGAGAATGGGGCATTTCTTGTAAGACCAGTCTCTCATCTGGCACTATCCTGGTATCATCTGATACATCTATTTGCACAGGATATTATCATCATTATTATATCTTTCCTCTCGCTACAGATATAATAAGGCAGACATGGAATCACTTCTAAGCACAAATAATGCACTTTAAAGAGCAGAACGGCTTAGCAGAAACAGAAGAAAAAAATACGGAAAATTTAAGAAAGTTACCTATAAGGAGTCATTCGGATTTTGCGGAAGAGCTGTTTGAACAACACCCATCAGAAATAATGAGCGTTGGAAAAGAAGAAAGGGAGAACATATTGTGATAGGGTGGGCGAGAGGTGATGATGTTGTTGTGATATGTGATCACTCTTGCGCACTCGCACCCGACTTGAACAACAATAAAACTGATTCTAAGGCAAGGGCCGTATAACCTTTTCAGTGACCCGAACCAACAAAGCAAATTAATGCACAAACATAAAAAAAATAAGCAAACAAACAAAACACCCAGCCAGCGCTCAATAGCTAATGTGTTCATTTCTAACAGGCTCGCGTATCTCGTCGCTTGTTCTCTCTTGGGTGGTCTTGTAAAAAAGGAATTTTTCGCTGTTGTTGTTGTTTTGAAGAAGTGATGGGTGGAGAGCGGGCACTTAACAGCTGACCGTTATTGCCTCTTCTCGTTCCATCTTGGTCTACCCTGTTCAACCTGAAAATTGGTTATAATTGGGGTATTTAGTGTCATTTTATTTACTAATTTTGTATTCAATTTAAATAACTATTGTCTTTTGCAGTTGCTGATTTTTATTTATATTAGTATTTTATTTTCTCTTCTGTACTGTTTATAGAAAACTATTGTCCTTTCCACAATGATGGGCGGTGTAGACTATCAAAGGCTTTTTGAAAATCGACGAAGGTGATAATAAGTGGCGATTGCCTTTCCACTGATTCTTCTATAATTGTTCTTAGTGTGAATATTTGATCAATACATGATTGTTTCGGCCTGAAACCCGCTTGTTCTTCTCTGATCTTTTCGTCAGCATGCAATTTAAGTCTTTCTAACATCATGCAACATAATAATTTTCCAGGTACTGATAACAGAGATATACCACGCCAGTTATTACAGTCTGATAGATCACCTTTCTTCGGTAACTTTACAATAATACTGTCTTTCCATTGTTGTGGTGGTTGTTCTTCTCTCCATACTTCATTTATAATATCTAAAATTCTCAAGAGGTTGTTGTCATTAACTGCTTTAATCATTTCCCCTGAAATTTCGTCAACTCCAGCAGCTTTAAAATTTTTTAATCTTTTAACGGCTTGTTTGATCTCGTCCAGCGTGAATTCATCGCAAGTTATTGGCAAAGTGGTTGTGGATGTTTCATTATTAAAATCAGGTGTTACTGTTGGTGGTGGTCTGTTTAGCACCTCCATGAAGTGCTCAGCCCATCTCTTCATTTGTTCTTTATCTAACATTTGGAAATTACGATCATTGAATATACATACCAAGCTTCGTCTGTTTAATTCAAATGTTATCTCAGTGTTAACATACGGCTGTGAGAGTTGGAAAATAACAAAATCATTGGAGAACAAGCTGAATACATTCGAGAACAAATGTCTTAGAAAACTCATGAACATAGTTGGAAAGAATTCAAGACTAATCGACAAATAAGAGAAGACTCTAGGCAGAAATATGTCTCCGACTATATAAGGAAAAGACGATGGTCATATATCGGTCATGTCCTACGAATGCAAAACAACAGAATACCACTACAGGCGCTCACTTGGGTTCCTGAGGGTAAGCGGAAAAAAGGAAGACCAAAAGAAACACTCAGAAGAACAAATAATAAGAGAAGGAAGAACGTTGGGCCTAAATAATGTGCAAGAGCTAAGAGGAGTGGCGTCACAACGAACAACCTGGAGAGCACTGGTTTCTGCCTTATGCGCCGTGTTTGGCGCTTAAAGAATTTATTATTTATTATTATTGTCCTTTACCCTTGTTTTTAATTTGTTTTAGTATTTGTTCTGTTTGAGTTTTTTGCTTCGTTTTTTTTAAACCTCTTTGTCTTTCATTTTCCTATGAGTAGTTAGTAAGTTTTTTTCTGTTTTTTGTTTTTGTTTTAAATGATTTGCTAGTTCTTGTTGCTTAATTTTTATGAAGCACAAACCTTATATGTTTCCCTTTATTTTATGTATGTCAGAAACTGTTTTACACGATGATGTCCCCAGTTGTAAGGATACTATATAAGATATATGATGATGGGGGGGGGGGGGGGGGGGGGCTTGTGTAGATGATGATCAACAACGCTAGGGGTATGCAGTAACACAAACGCCACTGGTTACAGTTCCATAACATTTATTTAACATTCACATACTTGTCCTGGATATCAAACTTCTTGTTAACAACACTGAACCAATACTTAGGCTAACACTGCCTGTACGGCATAACGAACTACAGTATTCATACACAGTCTCTCCGACTACACAATAACAATGTACAGAATGTCCTTGGTGCGGCCTACACTCTTCGCACACAATAATCCCTCAAACAACTCTACGTGCGGAAAAACACCCTCGAACTAATACAACACCATCCAGGTGTATATCACATATCATCAGTGATAGGCGGCATGAACATCGCCATATAGATTCAAAGAATCCTCTCCAGGCGGGAAAATACACTTCGCCTGTACTTTATCTATTCTAGCTACAAGGCGGGAAACGCGTCGCCTTACTCCTCCGTAGCTCCAAGGTGGAAAAGTCGTCACCTTACAATGTTCTCCAGGAACATACATATATGGCTCCAACAGGAGCGTCTCCAGGCGAGAAACACATCGCCATTAATAAATAAGTGGATAGAATCTATCACAGCATAAATATCATAATCACAGCTATGGATCCTCTTAGTCACAAATACGAGCTCACAGCTCGGCTTCCAAACAGACTCGAGCGCCCAGCTCGGCTGCCAAAGACAGAATAACTCAGTCACACCAGACTTGTATTCACTACATGCTTTCTCCCAACGCATGCACAAGTCACACCATGTTGACATAAAGTCAGACATTAACTCAGTAGCTGAGTTACACTTAAACAAGTGTTTACAACATCAGTTCAGTGACCCTTAACACCAACCACTATCATCAGTCATACTCATGAAAATGTTCTGTGACATCCACTTCCCTCTCCAGATGGAAAACGAAGTTTTGCACCGAAGACTTGAGTACAAGCCACAGAACCCCTCATGTACCAACACATAATTGGATGGAAACATACGGTCTTACTGAAACAGTTGTCATATTACCGTTACTGGAACATTTACACAATAAACAATGGGTGAGTCACACTCTAACCCATACCACAGTTCTCCATACTACCTCTCACATGGAGCAAATGCTACAACATACTGTCATACAATTCCACTAATGGAAACAAATTATATAGTTGAATGCAATATCATAGCACCCGTGAAAAAAGATTCTTGCAATAACTAACAGCTATTTACTCCAATGGACAATACATTCCAGAAGGAAAATTATTAGTAAATTCTTATGACAATTGTTATCCAAATAAATACAACATCTTGTGAAAAATGTAGTCTTATACACATCAGTACGTCAGTCACGTACACCACAAAAAAAAAAATTAATTAATCCATGTTGCTTTATTACTATGTATCTTTATCCAATCACATAATCTACTTAATATCAAAAGCTTCCAATTCTTTCTAATCCATTCTGTGAAGATCTAGTATCCTTCACTCTGATCAGTTTGATCCACAAAGATAAATTCTTCTCATATTCTTTCAGTTCATCCAACCAAAACGTTGCTCTATCACAATTGTATCTGTGAAGTTCTGGCAGCTAATTATAGCACCTTCTTTACTGCTTCCTACACCTCAAGGACTATGCTCATATCGAGCATGAGTTTTCCAGAAACTAGACTCTCTAAGGAAAACACAATTGGATATTTCCATTCCTCTATCTCACTGTAATCCTTACTGCAGAGAGCTATCACAACCGTATAACACATTCCATTTACAATAACTGCAATATAAATTGCTATCATCAAGGGCATTAGTTTAATCAAAAATGTCATGCATTCAGCCATGACTTCATAAATATTTATATCTCCAACTAATGAGGCAGTTTCTCATTCACATACCTAAAGATGCCCAAGACTTAATCATAACAATATGAAATGTATGAAGTCAATTCATATAAAATCCATCTGTACCATGATAAGATTACGTAAACCAAAACTTTACATTCAATGCAATATAACATAACCAATCAACTAAGAACATCAGCAACAAAGTAATGCGCTCCAGCATCTGGTATTCTGTAACAATTATAATAGCATGAGATTACTTTTTAAAATAAGAGACTGTAGAGTACTGTAGACCATCTCAGCAACCTGACGACCGATGACCATGTCAAGACACTCTCAGTGATGGCATAAAGTGCTTCAAGTAGTGGCACTACAAGGTTTACCTACACCACTGGGTACCTAAATTCTGGAAATAAAATAATTATCCAGATTAGGAAAGCATATTTGGCCATTTCCCAAAATGCATCCTTCCCTTTCATGCCACAGTATACTCCACTGTCCATGCCACTCAAACATTCTCGTCCGTGGTAAACATACATAAATGATGGACAGGGACATGCGCTGATAGATACATCTAACATAAAAGTTCTCACCTAACCTATTGTGTCTTGACTACACAGGGTCATAAATTTCCACTTCCCATCATGGGTCACCAATCTCACTATCTTCCCATCAGCTCTCAACTATCTTACAACATAAAATGTGTCACACCATCTAACACATCTCTTGCCAGCACTCAAGCAATTTCACTATCGCCACAAAGATCACAAAAGTATCTCCAGATAGCACAGTATCTTCAATAATGTGAAGAGATCATCTATGTTCCACTTATCTGGTGGTAACGTTTTGATGGCATTAAACATCAACAACTTCAGTGGCTCTTTACTTTTTGCTGCACATTTGCCTTTGAAATTGTAAGCCAGTAATAATTCTAACTGAGCTGTAATTCCAGCACCTTCTCCCTTGAGACCATCTATTACTGCCGTCCACACCTCGTTCTTAGCAGATTCAGTAGCTTCCGTTACTGCTACTTTGGCTACAGATGCAGTATGCTCTATCTTAGCCTTTTTTTTTATTGAAGTTCTGCCTCTTCTTGTACCTTCTCCAAATCTGACAGATCTGTATCCGATGTAGTCTCATGTCGCTCTTCCGCAGCTTTAACTTGATCTTTCAATGCCTCGGCTTGCTGCTCTAAACTTTGTTCTGCACTTTAGATTTCTCTTCTAGTTCTTTGTCTAGCTCCTTTATTGCTTTATCTAGCTCATCCTAAATTTTCTTTGCCGCCTCATATTTCTCATTCATTGTTTGGATTCGAGCCCTGTATTTCTCCTCTATTGCTTTGTTGTTATCCACTTTTAATTTGGCTAATCCCTCTTTGCTTCTCCCTGCCGTCTCATATTCCCCTTGTCTTCTTTGCATTTCAGCTTTGTGTTTATCCTCTATTTCTTCCTCTGTCTTTTCTATTTTTCTCTCTAGTCTTTGCTCTTTAGCTCTGTAAAACTCTATTATCCTTTGCTTTTTCCCCTCATAGGTTTCTTCATCTTGAATAAATTTGTCAATATCTAATTGACAAACGTCATATAAAGAACCACTCATAGGTGTTGCAACTTCTTGGGGTGCATGACATGCCTCCTCATGTATCGGCAATGGAGCAAAATCTGTTTTCTCAGTAGCCATTAAATGTTTTGTAGTCTTGAAAACACACATTTGGTTTCCTTCCTGTGGTCTTCCCATTTACTTCCTCTTGACTGAATCATTATCTATTGTACCCTTATCCGGTATCTTGACTTCAGCCACTGTCGATGACATCTCATTTGGAAATGAAGTGCTTTCCAAAGTGTCATCAGTCTGGACAGCAACATCATGCATCTCGATTTGTACTGACACACTCCTTGTTTCAGTTTTAAACTTAGTCACCACTGAATCAGATTTCTTCTTCACATCCAATTTAGGTCTCTCCTTGTATTGACTGCATTTTGGTTGTACCTTAGTCTCAAAGGTACTCTTCATTTTTAACTGATAAACTTTCACACTATCTCTCTTTCTTACTTTTATACGAGAGTCATACACCTCGTATGCATCGCCATTCCTTATTGCTAATGCCAACTCTCTCAGAGCTATCCTCCTTCTTCTGTTCTCACATGTTCTACTACACTGTTGCATTGGCTCATCACATGATGATGAAAATGAATCATCCATGGAACCTGCAGAATTGCCCATGTCTAAATTTCTTTGAGCAATACCTGTAGTCAATGAAATTGAAAAAGTGGGTAAGATTATTTAATGAAACTAGTCTCACTTAAGACTCTTGCTACAACAGCAAAGCAAGAAATACTAATGAAGTAATGAACGCTTAAATAACTAATTACAAATGCCTAACCTATAGCACTCACTCTCAATACTCACACATGTCAAATCATGCATACAATATATAAATGATTTCCAAGAGGACAAATGGATCTGGTGATGATGAAATACACTACTAGTACAAGAAAGACAAACAATAACCCACAGGCGGGTGGAATAACAGATGAAAGTAAAAGAACAATAGGTATAGGTGTATAATACCACGCCTGCAAACAAAACAACAGCAATGGAACTGTAAAATGAACTTATTTATAGAGATAGCAAGAACTTACGCAAGAAAGCCATATGTAAACACCACATGAGAAATACTATTATTTACACGACAATGGATATACAAACAAGACTTAAACAGCTAACGCACATAAATGTTCAATTAATACCAACTGGCTACACCTCCGTGTCTACACAAGACCGGCAGACCAAAATGAAATCAATTTCACAAGACCTATAGATAGATCAATACACGTTCCTTCCGGGAAAGAAAGATGTATTAATCTCACACAAAAATTTAACCAAAAATAAACGCAACGAATACAAACAATGCACAATGGATGACCACCAGAAAAAGCTTAAGTGGTAAGTAAACAGTGAAGAGTATATGTTGCACGAAATAAAGCAACTTATCTCTGAAGTAGTGTCTTGAATGGCAAGTCCAATCAAGGTGTTGAAATTCTGCAGTAACGGTATGAGAAGTACTTGGCGATAGCACTCCAGTTCAATAACAAATTCTGAATAAAAAGAAACAGAAAACTATAAACATCTACTCAGAACTATAATATAAACACTAATGTATGCACTTCAAAAATACTAATACTACACTAATACTAATGTAAAATATGTCAAGGCCTACATTACTAAATATTAATCAGAAGTAAATAGGCTAAAGGCTAATGCTTATAATCTGGGTCTAACCTAGTTACATGAAGACAAATATCTATACTACTGAAAAGAAGAAGAAAAAAACTAGATATATATATATATATATATATATATATATATATATATATATATATATATATATATATATATATATATATATATATATATATATATATATATATATATATATATATATACTAATTTACTTCAAAATACATGAATAAAGCTAAAAAAGAAAAACAAGTATTAGATTCAAAATATCAAAAAACAATTACAAACACTCACACAACACAGCTGAGAAAAGAATGCCATATTAACAACAGATCCAAAAAAGGTAAACAAGCCTACACCAACTGTGCAAATCAAATAAACACACACCGCACGAAGTGACTTACACAAACGATAACCAAAGAAAACGAATACACAAACAATCAATACTAATTTATAAAATAATACGTATCTTAAGTACAGGTAAACTTGGCAATCCACTAGGCTGAAGGTTCATAGTAGTTGTTCACACTTGTCTTTCCTGGTGACTTCGTAAAAGGATGTAGACAGCACACACAGCACATCACGTAACGTAGAAACTCAGACTCAAAACGACACACTCCGACAGGCCAGAGCAAATCTGTAGGGCAGATCAGCCTGTAGTTCTAACGGCCAGCACACATCATCAACCATAGCAAGGTTGAAAGGGCAGTACTTCAGGATAATTCTACTGCGCAGACTTCGCCAGGGTATTCAAACTGTTTCAAGCAGGACACAGCTTGAAAACACTGCTGTTTCAAAACTGCTCAGTAGGTCAAGACTTGCTCTCTGTTGATTGGCTTAGAGTATTTATGGACTTCAGGAACGTAGATCGCCAGCACCGTGTAACAATAACTGTATGTTTACATTTGTAGATGCAGGGGTGAAGTGGTTGATCTTTCCTTGTTTCCCCAGGTTCACAATACTCCTTATACGAGCCCCCAGCTGTAAGAAACTGTTTTAAACGATGATGTCCCCAGATGCTAGGATACTATATAAGATATATGATGATGGGGGTGGCGTGTGTAGATGATGATCAACAACGCTAGGGGTAGGCAGTAACACAAACGCCACTGGTTACAGTTCCATAACACTTATTTAACATTCACATACGTGTCCTGGATATCAAACTTCTTGTTAACAACACTGAACCAATACTTAGGCTAACACTGCCTGTACGGCATAACGAACTACAGTATTCATACACAGTCTCTCCGACTACACAATAACAATGTACAGAATGTCTTTGGTGCGGCCTACACTCTTCGCACACAATAACCCCTCAAACAATTTTACGTGCGGAAAAACACCCTCGCACTAATACAACACCATCCAGGTGTATATCGCATATCATCAGTGATAGGCGGCATGAACATCGCCATATAGATTCAAAGAATCCTCTCCAGGCGGGAAAATACACTTCGCCTGTACTTTATCTATTCTAGCAACAAGACGGGAAACGCGTCGCCTTACTCCTCCGTAACTCCAAGGTGGAAAAGTCGTCACCTTACAATGTTCTCCATGAACATACATACAAGGGGCTTGACATAAGTCTTGGGCCTGACCATGAAGGAGTCACAGGAGGAATATGAAACTTGGCACATTTAAAGTTCATCATATTTGCACTGAATGTGTGAAGTACGCGTTTGTTTCTTCAATGGGTTTTCCCGCTACGGTGCACGGCGCAATGTACCCTATTGACCGAATCTGCTGCTCCAAAGATTTGACAAAACAATGGAAAAGAAGGAGGCCAGAGCTGTGATAAACTTTCTGATGTTTCAGGGAAAAACACCTACAGAAATACACAGGGAGATGGAACCATTGTTTCGTGATTCTTGTCCTTCATATACTTCGGTAAAAAAAACTGGTGTCAACAGTTTAAGTGCGGCCGCTCAAATGTTGCTGATCTGCCAAGATCTGGTAGACAAGCCTCAGAGTGCAACGATGAAAATGCAACAAGAGTGAAGAAAATCATTGACCAGGATCGAAAAATTGCAATTGTGGAGATAGCTAGTAGAGTAAAACTGAATGAAAGAACAGTTTATAGAATTTTACACAACAGACTGAACATGAGAAAAGTGTGTGCAAGCTGGGTTCCGCGACTGTTGACACGTGAACAGAAGCAAACGAGGGTAAATTGCTGTCAATAGTTGCTCAAAAAGTGTTAGTCAAAAAACTTTTTGGAGACCATGGTGACATTAGATGAGACTTGGGTACACCATTATGACCCCGAATCCAAAATTGCCAGCATGCAATGGAAAACCCCGGGCTCCCCAACACCTGTCAAGCCGAGAGCACAGAAATCTGCAGGAAAAGTGATGCTGACTGTTTTTTGAGACGTCAAAGGTGTCCTGTTGAAAGATTATCTGCCTCGTGGCAACACAATTAATGGACAGTACTATGCAGATCTTCTCACCAAACTAAGAAAGATTGTGACCAGGAAACGAGGGATAACGCGCACTCAAAATCTTCCTTTGCTTCAAGACAACGCGCCCTCTCACAAAGCACGGCTTGTGCAGCTAGCAGCCAGCGATTTGAATATTGAAATTCTTCAACACCCACCATATTCTCCAGATTTGGCTCCATCAGACTTTTTTCTATTCCCAAATCTTAAAAAACAGCTAAAAGGAAATCATTTTGACAGCGATGAAGAAGTTATACTGGCATGTGATGACTTGTTTAGTTTGAAAAATAGGGTATTTTACTCCCAAAGTCTTTTCAAGGTCAAACAGAGATGGCAGAAGTGTGTCAATTCAGACGGTGGCTATATTGAAAAGGAATAAACACTATACAAAATTTCAGCTCTCTGTGACATGTCCTTCATGGTCAGGCCCAAGACTTATGGCAAGCCCCTTGTATATGGCTCCAACAGGAGCGTCTCCAGGCGAGAAACACATAAATAAGTGGATAGAATCTATCACAGCATAAATATCATAATCACAGCTATGGATCCTCTCAGTCACAAATACAAGCTTACAGCTCCGCTTCCAAACAGACTCGAGCGCACAGCTCGGCTGTCAAACACAGAATAACTCAGTCACACCAGACTTGTATTCACTACATGCTTTCTCCCAACGCATGCACAAGTCATTAATGACACATAAGGAAGGGAAATCCGAGGCCTGTAAACAGTAAATTAATATTAGACAAACATAAAGGTATGTTTTCAGGCGCTCGTAAGAAATAAAGAAGTAGAACACCAGACAACAGAAAAACAACAGACGCGAGTGGCTTACCCAGGGTTCGAACCCCGTACCTACCGTACGACAAGTGATTGCGTCATTAATAGGCTGAGGTGCCCATTGTAAACTTCCGGTGTTGTCTTGTGTTTCGCACTAATGACCGGTCAGTAAAGCATCTTATTTGGGGATGCCTAGCTGGCCGGGAAGATAGTGTATTCGCTTGTATGGCTAGGCGGTGTTGTCATACGGAAGGTACGGGGTTCGAACCCTGGGTAAGCCACTCGCGTCTGTTGTTTTTCTGTTGTCTGGTGTTCTACTTCTTTATTTCTTACGAGCGCCTGAAAACATACCTTTATGTTTGTCTAATATTAATTTACTGTTTACAGGCCTCGGGTTTCCCTTCCTTATGTGTCATTAATGTTTATTCAATACCATAAACCTACCCTCTGTTTTATACTACTGTTCTTAAGTGTTCTATCATTTACTGGACACAGTATCAAGGTCTTTGTCTTGTGTGGACTGACACGTACTGTAGAATAGTGGAATAACAGAAGTGATTGCGTCATTAAAAGGCTGAGGTGCCCATTGTAAACTTCCGGTGTTGTCTTGTGTTTCGCAGTAATGACCGGTCAGTAAAGCATCTTATTTGAGGATGCCTAGCTGGCCGGGAGGATAGTGTGATTCGCTTGTATGGCTAGGCGGTGTTGTCGTACGGAAGGTACGGGGCTCGAACCCTGGGTAAGCCACTCGCGTCTGTTTTTGTTTTCTGTTGTCTGGTGTTCTACTTCTTTATTTCTTACGAGCGCCTGAAAACACACCTTTATGTTTGTCTAATATTAATTTACATGCACAAGTCACACCATGTTGACATAAAGTCAGACATTAACTCAGTAGCTGAGTTACACTTAAACAAGTGTTTACAACATCAGTTCAGTGACCCTTAACACCAACCACTGTCATCAGTCATATTCATGAAAATGTTATGTGACAATGTATATATCGTTTGAGGATTGATGGGGCTTTCCCTGGGGCATCTATACTTAACACCTTATCCCCTGTCATGTCTATATTGTGATTTCTATAGTAAGTTTTTAATTCAAGCCTTTGTTGTTCGTACTTTTTACAGTGGATCAGGTAGTGGTCTATGTCATTCCCTTTCTGACATTCATGGCAGTGGGGTTCCTCTATCCTGAAGTATGCTGCACCGAGACGGAGACGCCACAGCTTTTTGTTCGAGGGTAACTTTAGTTCTTCTCTGATAATTTTTCGCTGGCCAACGCTCTCCTTTTATAAGCGGTTTGACCAAATCACCCGGGCTGAGGGCTATTTACCTATGTTCTTGTAAAACTTATACTGGGCTAAAACACAACTATCTAATTCGGGTATTAAATACATAAATAGGAAAATGAAGGCGTTATTATGGCCCTATCACATTATGATAAAAGCTTATTCCGACGATCATAACGAAGAACCTCTTAACATAAACAATATTCCACTCCTTATATGACCCATAAAACAGGAGTTGAATTAAACGCCACGCGCTCAACAACTCCTGAAAAAGGATGCATTGTTCAGAAAACAAGGTGCAAACCAGGTCAAAGTCCAAGTCATTTAGGAAAGATATTCATCTCAGTGATTGCAAGAAAGATTATGCTGCTTCTTTATGTATAATGCTCTGTAGAATGAATAGTGAACACAGCGACATGTATATTATGTTAGATGCTTTTGAACTAACTGCTGCTGCTCGTTTCGATGATGATTAATTGCAACAACAACAACAACAAAAGTAAAACACACGCAGACAAGTAACGAATTAAGAAAAACAACTAAAGAAAAGAATGCCTCTTTCTTCTACTTCTCTTACCATACATGTATCTTCCCATGGACGATTATTCTCAGCTAGACCAAAGAATCTTTTATATTTGTTTGCCCGCCCTAATATAATCGACGTACCTGGTAGCTTGATTGACAAGGAAGCGCGTGGCCAAAAGATGGTAACACTCTTATTTTAAAAGTCTGCTTTATGACCAAATAAGTATATTCTAAGCCAGAATTAATGATATATTAACTTAATAAAGAAGACCTCCGAAGACATGACATGCAGAGTTCTTCATGAAGGACAACTTTCAGAATCGTTTAGAATTAGAACGGGAGTGAGACAGGGATGCCTCTTGTCTCCATTTCTTTTCTTACTAGCAATAGATTGGGTTATGAAATCATCGACATCACAACAGAAATGGAATCCAGTGGAATCTAACTAAACAGCTTGATGATCTGGATTTTGCAGATGACTTGGCTCTTCTGTCCCATAACCATAATCAGATGCAAGAGAAAATGAAAATTCTCGATGAGAGGTCACAACAAGTGGGCCTGACAATACACAAGGAAAAGACAAAGATTATGAGAACAAATGCAAGAAATGATAACAAGGTTGAACTTGAAGAAACACCACTAAAGGATGTAGAATCGTACACATATCTTGGCAGCAATATAGACAAAGTTGGAGGGACAGACAGTGATATCAAAATAAGAATACAAAAAAGCAAGAGGAGCTTTCATTGCATTGGAAACATATGGAGAACAAGAGAAATCGTCCCACACAAAAATAAGAATCTTCAACTCAAATGTGAAGTCAGTCCTTTTGTATGGCTCTGAGACATGGAGAACAACAAAAACAATAACCAAAAATCTACAGACTTTTATAAACGGGTGCTTGCGTAGAATAGAAGGACTGAAATGGTAACAAAGTCACAAATGTGGAATTGATGACAAGAACAAGACAAGTGCCAGTGGAACAAGAGTTGAGAAGAAGACGCTGGCGATGGATAGGACACACTTTGAGGAAACCTGTTGATAGCATTACAAGGCAGTCCTTGTTCTGAAATCCACAGGGAAAGAGAGGCAGAGGTAGACCAAAAAACACATGGAGAAGAGAACTGGAAACAGAGCTGAAAATGATGAGGAAAACATGGAAAGAACTTGAGCGGATGGCACAGGACAGGAAGACTTGGCATGTGTTTGTTGAAGGCCTATGCTCCTTGGGGAGCTAACGGGTATTGAATTGAAGCCAGAATGCTTTAAATACCCCACTTAAGGTAATAACGTGTACCTGTAATTTCGTCTTCTCGATCTTTTATCAAGCCACTTGGCACAGCAGTAGAATGTACATCTATTACATGATCTGTGAATATTACACATCGCGCGTTTTGGGGAAACTCCAAACTCACAACGAAGACCAAAGCTGCGGTATATAACCCCTGCGTCACCAGCACACTTCTATATGCCAGCGAGGCATGGACAACATATGCTAAGCAAGAAAAAAGGCTCAACACCTTCCATCTATGGTGTCTACGCCACGTCCTCAACATTTTGTGGAAAGATAAAGTGACAAAAGTCGAGGTGTTGTCACGTGCTGGCCTTCAGAGCATGTATACACTGCTTAGACAGCGCAGACTACGCTGGCTTGGTCTTGTCCGCCGCATGGAAGATGGTTGCATCCCGAAAGATATCTTCTACAGACAACTGGCAGATGGCAAAAGAACAGTTGGGCGACCGCAGCTGAGATTCAAAGATGTGTGCAAGAGAGACATGAGGGCACTGGACATAGATAGAGCAACCCGGGAGGATGAAGCTGCCGATCGCACCAAGTGCCGAAGCTATCTACGGCGCAACCTCAGACTGGGCGAAAAAAAGTTCACACAACAAGCAGAAGAGAGGAGAAAACGTCGAATGGAACACCAGGAAAATAAGCAGCTGAATCTGTCACCTCAGGGGCGCATTCCCATAGTCAGTCATGACTGAAGGGGCTATTATTGTTATTATTATTATGAATATTACTTCGCCTGTATAATTAATCACGAGATTGTAATGAGTAATTACAAATGTGACAGCTGAGAGTAACATTTGGCGAAAATAGACGTGTGTGGCCGCGTAATACTGTTAGTTGTTTCATCTGTCAGTTCGTTAGTGTGTTGGTTAGTCTGTCAGGTAGGCTATTATGTTAGTCTATCTGTTGACGGCGGATTTTCTCTTCAGTGTTAAAATAGCGAATTTCTTTTGTCGATGGTTCACAAAATTTATCAGTTATATTATCCTAAGTTATGTGTCTTTCCATGACGAGTCGTATAGTGGTGACATTTTAGTATGGTGTTGTCAACTTGAGTTGTTATTTGTCTTAAGACATTGAGGCTGTTGGCAACCTCATTTCCCAGGTTCTCCTGAGTAGCCTGCTGATGACTAGTTTTGGTTTTAATTGAACGATTGTCAGCAAACATGAACGCACACAAATACAGGTTACGATGATGTAGACTTTACTTACTTACTTTCTTAGTCGTTCCCTTTCTACCGTGAGGTGTAGAGATTTGGAAGAGAGAGCGCCAGACTATCCTATCGGCTGTCTTTCTCCTGGCCTGGTTCCATTCTAGTCCTCGGTCCTTCAAAGATTGTCTAAAGTTGTCCTCCCAGCGGACTCTGGGTCGTCCTGGGGGTCTGGATCCCTGGCTCTTTGTTTCCATGCTTGTCGTGGTAGCCGATCTTATCCCATTCTGCAGACATGGCCAAATCATCTTAGTTGGGACTGTTCTACTTGGGTGTGCAGGGGGTGGGATTTTAGGCCTTGACGTATCGTCTGGTGCGGATCATGTCTCTTCTTGTTACTTCAACCACCTTCCTCAGATACCTCATTTCTGAGGTTTGGATCTGGCTTTTGTGGGTTGTAGTCATTGCCCATGACTCGCATCCATATGTCAAGACTGGGACATAGGTGGAGCGGCATACCTATGTATGTAGACTTTACAACATTGAAAACTGTGACATCACGACAGTTACATGCATTAATTTCAAACAGACCCAGTAAACTTTCTGCAGTGCTGTTTAATTGGCTGAGTGTGGCTTGCCACCATTTCTCACAGATCTTCTTTAGTACAACTGTTGTTCACATGTTCAGCCAAATAATACAGTTCCTAATCATTTCTCATAAGAGCAGTAAGAGGTAATTGAGTCTTGTTTGTCTTCTTCCATTTGACCTCTACCTTATTTACTTGTATGAATAGTTGGATTTTACAAAATACAACCGCAGCGGTTCTCATCTATTTGAAATCTTCGGTAACTTAAATTGTCAATTCTCTGGTAACATAAACTGTCAATTTCTCTGGTAGCATATCTTGTCTATTGCTCTGGTAGCAGCCACTTTTAACGTTTCTCGATTTGTTTTTTACGAAGATAAATGTTTCTCTATACTTTCACATATGTTTTCAGCGTTCTGTTTGAGCTAGTATAATTTCACAAAGTACATAAATTCGTTACCTCTCCTAATTTTGGAAAAACCATAAACCGAAATACGTTGTGTGTGGTTGTTGGAGACTGGTAGTCTTTTGGAGAGATCTCAATACACTTGCTTCTATCTATGACGTTTGGAGAGATCTCAATGCACGTGCTTCTATCTATGAATTTTGAAGTTCTTATGGCCGAAAGAGTAGCACTACCTTCTTAATGTCTCTCTGCAGTCTACTTCTACATGCTGTCTTCGAGCCTTCTTTATCTACCCTATCTGCCTCTTTTATACCCTGTACTTGTTTTTCAATCATTCCCACGTACTAATTAGATTAGCTGAAATAGGAAAAGACAAATTTGCGCTTGAAAAAGAGAAAAAACTCAAGACGTTAAAGTAACAGCAAGAAACAGAGAAATTAAGACAATTACAGGATCAGGATGAACGTGACATTGTCTCGTGTCAAACCGTGCTGACGTTTTATTATTTCATGTGCGTGTGAACGATTCTAAACCTATTATAGTGATTAACATTAAACTTAGTTGGGGACTTTCCTCACATAATTTGAGAACCACTGCTGATGCAACTGACAAGTCTAGTCATAATGATCTGTTCTTCTAACTTAGTTAGGAACTTTCCCAATATACTCGTAAATATTAAAACTGCTGCTTATGCAATATTTTGTCACGTGCCACTGACTGTCCGCTCGTCAGTTTTGTCACATGTTGTGTCTTTGTGATCTATTTTCTGCGTGCGGTCATCTCGCCTCTTAGTTTTATTCAAACTAAAATCTAATTGACCTTGATAATTTGTCGTTTAATACAACTGTCTGGTCGTTGTGATCTGTTCTGAATTTCAGTTACTTCCCCAATACTTTTATTTAACATAACCTAACTAATGCTACTTATTTTATCGTTTTATGTTCTCTTTATATTCGTCATCTACCAAATCGCCTGTGCTTCGCACGCGGCTACACGTGCATAAGTTGTGTATTACTGTCGTAAATTGTGAGAAGATAGGACTGAGATATTTATGGTCCCACTGGAGCAGAGGTGATAGTGACAGCTATGTGAAAGGAAGGTGTAAGAAATAGTATTGTTTCACGAGGAGGGGTAAACGTGTAGGGAAAAGGTGATAGTGTAGAGAGAAAAAGGCAGTCTTGGATTGAATAATTGCTCTAATCCAGCCTATCTTACGACTCTATTTAACTTTCAGACGCCCTTAGTCTCCTTGTACAACAAACAAGGTACACAAAACTTAAATACACAAATTTATGTGACATATAACTACTACGTGCAGACGTGAAAACAAACTATGAATAACATATATATTCTTGTATATATATACGTATATCAGGGGTTTGACCGACACTATAGAGTAAGGTTTATTAAATTTATTTTCGCTAAAATATCACAACATCAAGCAAAGCATTACATTAATACATTTTAGTTACATCAGAGAAATGAAAATATAAATCTAATAGGCCTTCCCTCTTGTATAAGAAAATTAAGAAAGATGCCACCCGAGGTAATATACCCAAAAGATCAAATAATTAACAATGGGAGTAGGGGCAGTCAGGACGGGTAAAGAATAAGTCCTTGATTTAACTATCCCGTGGGCATTCAGATTAGTGAGAGATAAATAAAAGAAGATGTTATATTAGTAGTAACTTAAGAGATAAGTTCTTTCGTTCTGTTTCACTCTCTACACACATACAGTGAGCTCACTTCAGTTACTTCAGTTATGCTTACCCCTCTGTCGACGCTGCATACATTCCATGGAATTTATCAAACACATTGTATTTAAGACTATTATGAGTCCTATTATTTGTCCAGTTCAGCCCCACACTCTCCGTTTGGGCAACTGCTATTTTTTCGGAGAGTCGCTGAGTTGATTATTTTTTTTCCTGGGTATTCCTCTTCGTACTGCAGGTATTGGTTTGGGATACGTTTTTCTAGGTGGTCGCGATGTCCTGGAAATTTGTAAGTCAATATAGCTTTTTTCCCGGAGTGGTCTAGCCTCCAGTGGCTGTGACTCTCTCTGTCGTAGTGAATGTGTAAAAAAAAACTACAGAATGTTACTCCCAGGCTGTTCTCAGAAGGAAATAGCCGAGTATGACCCGTGAATTCCCTCTGTAGAATTTGGTGGTAGGAAAACGTTACTGTCATATGGGTTTTAAAGAAAATTAGTGCTGTAAGTTCTGCCACATCAGGCCAGTAATATTTATATGGATAAGATGGAAAAATTTTCTGGCATAGTCCCGATCCAGTTTATCATTTAAAAAATTTTACATTGAAGTGTTCTGGTTATTTAACCACTCTCATGGATGGAGAAGGTGGACCGCGAAGGGTCTCCAACCTCAGATTTTCACCGACGATGTTTGTATGTTTAGGAACATATAATTGGAATGCCATAAGACATCTGGCCATACATCTCTATAAGGACCGCTGGATTGCAAAGGTATGATCAACCTATATAAAAGAGAATAGATAACAGGTAATCATACTATAATTATATTCTAACACCCGCGTTTTAGGTAAGACCTGTAAATCACTCCGGTATTTAATTATATATAAAAAACCGACGAGTTATGAACACTAGTCACTTTAAAAATACGCATGATGAAAATAGAAATAAATGGTATCAAACAAATTATCGATCGTCTAGCATCTTATAATATTTTAAGCCTCTCCTACTGGGGAATAGCAAGAAATTAAATTACGTTATTCAGCTTAACACAAAATCCCAGTGAAATATAATGAAGAAACTTTAACGATTAAATCACTCAAAACTCTAATATATTATTACCGCAGCACAAAGAATGAATTAATCTCCACGTATAAAAGAAATCCAAAATTCTTGTTTGGCTCTCATATATGAGCTAGGTACTTTCTTCAAATCTCTGGCGCTATTGATAACTGAATTTTTAAGAGATGCCTATATATATTAAATGAATAGAAATCATTAGCTACACGCGAGATTTTTCATCTCTGCCTGATTCTCCGGACTTTTTGCGGTCGAACCGTGAATCAAAGCTATTTTTCACAACTTCGCCGCCAGGCTCCGCCGTTCCTGCAGAGATTTCTTCCCCGCGTAGATGGTTCTCGTTCTGGTGTTAATCGGAGGTGTTACGGAACTCGCTCCCTCTTAGTGACTACAAAAGACGTCGATAGCTGACCGCCGGTACCGCCTCTGGCCCGTCTCTTTGAAGGAATGACAGTAAGAGATCCAGAGATTGCTAATTATAATGGCTCGTGAGAGAAGACCGTAGGCGTGGCTAAATTAAAATTAAAACAGAGGGCGAATGACATGGCTTATAACACGCTCACCCGGACATGCTAATTATGGAAGAACGTGGAACCCACGTTGGCGATTTTTATTTCAACAAAATGAGGGGTGCCGGTGAGATTAAAGTGTAGTTTCAATTTTCATCTGTCACAATTACGTCATCCATAATTTAGCAATGTCTTTATCTGGATGGATAAATCTGAGAAAATTATTTACTTACATAGAGAGCGCCTCTTGTGACATATGCATGATACATTCCAATTACACGAATCCCTGTTAACACATATGTTCACAATTATACAAGGCCACTCGGTCTATTATATTGCGATCGTCCGATTGACATAATTATTAGAGCGCTGGTCTCTAGCGGCAAAGGTTCCGGGTTCAATTCACGATATCGACACGCTCCTGTCTACCAAGTTGTAATTGAGTACCTGACTGTGCTCTAGAGTTAGGGAAGGAAAAGGCAGCGAGGAAAGGAATCGGTCACCCCACCTCTCGACCTAGTATAGTGAACCATCTAACACGTCACTCCCGTACGGCAATATCTGTTATGGGACTATTGTCACGGAGTGATCGAACGCTTCGTCGAAATTATTTTCAAATTCCTTACTTTTCTCTTTCTTCACATTTGTCCGTTTCTCTACGAAATATTTGCACCTGCGTTCTATTCATAGCTGTTTTTCAAGCCTTCACTGATAGTCCTGTCATTTTATCCAAATGCTATCTTCTTGTGAAAAGGCACTCAAAGTTATTTCTTTAAGGACTTCAGTCCGATTTATTCGTTTAGTCGAAACACAGTGGTTGCCAGAGTATTATATTTCCGTGTTCAGTGGACAACTGAAGACCTCACGAAAAATCTTCCTACGGGTCTAAACGAAAGACGGGAAACAATTAGCTCTTGGCGTGGGAACAAAGAAATGTTTTAATTTCATGTGAACAAATGCTGAGTTTAGAATTCACTTGCCGATAACCGGTGGAAGATAACGCATGCTTATTGAAGAGAGGTCTCAATGTACTCAAACTTGAGTATAATGCTATTCAAATTCTTTAGCTGCGGATAACAGTCCTAAACGGTAAGCAAACTCTAAGTATTCGCTTAAATAGCTAACTCTAATATCACGGGATTAGTTAATTAATGTAAAGTGTTAAATACTTAATATTGTTTTTTAATTTCTTTACATTAGATTGATTGCTATTTTACAATTAGGTACTATGAACGTTATAACTTTAGATATTATAACGGTGTAAAAACTTACTGATAGCCGAATACAATACATTCTAATTGTATTGGGCATATGATGAAGAAAACTGTTATGAACAAGCGAAGGAAACAAGATGTACAATGAACGAGTGAATTAAATAACATTCCTCCAGTGCAATCACGCATGGACGCACACGGCCAGGCGTATATGCCTGTAACAATGGTTGCCCTGACTGACCCGATCAGTGTGAGACTGCCGGTAGACAGGAATTTTTAAACAAACGGACAGTCCTCGTCATTTTTACTGACTCATTGTCTGCATTACAAGCTCTGGAAGGCAGTGGACATTGTAAAACTGAATTAGCCAAACTAATACTGGATGCTGATCAGCTTATCACTTCCTATGGCATCAGAATAGTTATGCAGTGGATCCCTGGCCACTCAAATACACCAGGTAATGACAGAGCAGACAGATTAGCAAAGAAAGGAACAAAACAAGAACAACCACTCACAGCAACAACTCTCCAAACAGCCAAAAGACTCATACGAACAATAAACAAAGAAACTTGGCTGAACAGATGGGCCATGGGAAACACCGGAAGAGAGGTTTACAGACATATGGCTGGTCCTGATCCTAACGACAACATCAGTCATCTCACAAGGAGGGACCAAAGCACCATTTTTCGACTCAGAACACAACATATACCACTCAACAGCCACTTGAACAGAATCCAACCACAACACCCTCCAGGGTGCCAGCTGTGTAACTACCCCCATGAAACTGTTGACCACCACCTCTTTGAGTGCCCAGCACTCGATGATGTTAGAAAAATGCTCCTTCCTCCGAGACCAGATAAGTGGAACACCTTGTATGGAGAAACAAAACAACTTGCGAAAACATGCAGATATCACTACAGGGCACTGGGCCGAAGGGCGAGAGCCCAAGCGCTGCTGGATCAACAACAACAACAACAAGGAAAAGACTAACATTACGGTTCAGGTAAATGTATAATACTCGTCAAAAGTCAAAGGCCACTTAGAAAAACCTTGGTTGAAACCATAAAACAAATCTGATATAAACGTAATTGGTATCAGTCAAAACGGCATTTATTGAATACCAAATTGACATGTCACGTAAAGAAATGGAAACGCACATTCAAACGCAATGAAGCTGTGAAGTGTGTCACCCACCTTTTCAAAAGTCACGCAATAGATATTGGACAAATAGACATTTCAAAATCGTGTATGACCACCGTTTGCAGCAAGGCATTCAAGACAGCGTAGACGCATCGAGTCCACAAGGGTCCGAAGAGTATCCTGATGAACAGCTTGCCATTCCTGAAGCAGAAATGCATTCAGCTGTGCAACATTCATTGGCAGAGGGTGATTTGTTGACAATCTTCGACCAAGGACATCTCAGAGGTGCTCAATCGGAAAAAGGTCAGGTGAATGAGCTGGCAGTGAAGCGAGATTCATCAGTGAAGAGAACTTGACTCCATTGTTGCCTTGTCCATCGGATGTTCTCGCGACACCAAACAACACGGGCTCTGCGATGAGCAGGAGTAAGAGGGATTCTGACTGCAGGACGTCGAGCACCCAGTCCAAATTCATGTAAACGTCTGCGAATGGTGCATTGACTGACATTAACGTTTACAGTTTGTCTCATCTGACATCTTAGAGTGGAACAAGTCACTGTTCGATGGCGCAAGGCTGACAACAAGAGGTACCGGTCATCATGTCTATTGATGCATCTAGGGCGACCCGGCCGGTGACGATCCTCCACACTTCCTGTGGCCTGAAATCTCTCCAAAATTATTTGGATAGTAGAGTGTGACACTGCAAGCCGTCTAGCAACCTCACGGACAGATAAACCACTTTCAACCCACGCTATAGTCCTCATTCTTTGTAAGGGTGTCAAGACTTCTTCTCGGTGGCATGGTTTTTGCAAGTGATGAAACTACCCTAAGTCTGCTGATTGTAAAACAAATTAAGAGTGAACTCTGTTCACGAAAAGTCGCCATTGCACGTGGAATGTCAACCAGCACGATTACTTCACCTGATTGGTTGTACAGAAGTTTGAAAAAACAGATTAAAAATTTGAATTTGTGGTCAGCAAACCAAATTGCACGTGATCACCATGGTTGTCGGTGAGTTGTTTTTATGCTTAACGTGCATAGAGGACTGTCAGAGGAAGATATTGCACCCATTTTTACTAAAAACTTCCTTCATTTAATCATTCTATGCGCTTATATAAAAGTGTATTGAAAATAATATGGTGGCCCTTGACTTTTGACGAGTAGTATATTATTAGGCACCATTCTGAGACGAAATGTCCAGAGTGGCTGTAGGTAATATATCTGTATAAAGCAGAAGACTGATTACCGGTATTATTTTCTACAGCGCAAGTGCAGAATCATAGCCAGTTGTACAGCATGGAGAAGCTATTCTCTGGAATTCGATTTCTGTAATTTGTTGGGAGAAAACCGCCTAGTTGCTCGATGCTAAAAAAGAGAAGTGCTTACTTCTCAACCCCCCCCCCCTCTTCCCCCCCCCCCCCCCCCCCCCCCCCCCCCCCCCCCCCCCCCCCGCAGTAACATCTCGTCAGAAGCTCATCAACATCACTAACACAACTTCAAAACTATATAGGTTAAGAAAAAGCCTAGTCATCTATTTGACAGTAGCCCACCTTGAAGCCAATTATTCAGTGGGAACTTCATGCCTACTGTGACACACAGGAGAAGTCCTATCAGATAAGTTTACCTAAACACCAGGTTAAAGTCAGAATTCACTATTCCAGAAATAGCTATAGAAATTAAACTCTCGTTGGTGAGAAAAATAGCCTTTTATCTGAACCAAAGACACTGATAGTATTCTAAATTCGCGAATGAGTAACATCATAACTTATTTCTTTTTTTTTAATCATTTAGTGTTTCTTTTTCAATTGATAACATTGATTTGATTTTCTACTGTAATTAAAGTAATTCTGTACATTCTGTAAATTACAATCATTCTGAGTACGACTTAGTAGATTGTATATTCTGTTCAGAAAAACATACTCTCCCTCCAAGTGTTATTCTATGTCTTCTTTGTAAAGATTGAGTAAGAAAGAGTTAGACGTCGACAGAAAAATACAAAAGTTGGTAGTCTGAAAGGTGAGAGAATCACTGACACCAACCTGTGCCTTTCTGTTAACTCTTTCACTCAACACTAGCTCACCTCTGTGAACGCTAGTGTCTAAAGATCTATGTGCTGCAGACACATCTTCCTTCTTTTATCTTAAAGATCTGCGACAAGTACCTTACTCTAAAATAATCTAAAGGACACCTAAAATAGGCACAACTCCAATTTAAAAATATATATATATACATGCACACAAAAGCACACACCAAAAGATACCAGACCGATTTCCCACAGCAAGCGTTGAGAAGGATTGTAGTATGATATATGATGTGGTTCTTATTTCTGAATGACTAATATGCATAAACACGGAAACGAACGACAATAACTGTGTTAAAAAAAACAAAAACAAAAAAAACTGTATGCATAATAAGCATCCTGTGGCGAATATCTTTTGCACGCCACACGTGAGTTTTATAACTGAAATAAATGTAGTGCTCATTAGTGTTGGCACAATTTGTGGTCGCTATGCGCAAGTCGCAGATGATGTGCCTTTGTTTGGCCTAGCGATATTAATTAATACGGTGTGGAAATTATGATGTGTACGCTGCATGTCTTGCAGTTTTGGATTATGTTCCTATTGGAACCTTCAGTTAAATATATGATATAAGAGGTGTCCTAATAGAGAATAAAGTGTGAGATAACAGATCAATATTACCAATTGGTACAGGAATCATTATGGAGCCGCGGTAGCATAGTGGTTAGTGCACTGGCTTCCTAGCGCAGTGGTCTATGGTTCGATCCCCAGATGAGGCGGAAAAATTTTTAGGCCACAAACGGCTCCTGGGTCGACCCAGCCCCAAATGGGTACCAGAGCTACTCTGGGAAGGTTAAGGCGGCCGGCGTGATGCCGACCACATCACCCCTAGTGTGCCGACGGTCAAGATAATATGGGCCTAACACCATATTCCCAATATGCCTAAATGGGCGTGTAACGGGTTCCTTTACCTTTACAGGAATCATTCAGTGCGTAACGATGCTAATATTCGTGATGAATCATATTAAACCTGTCTACGTGGATCGATAAAATTTGTACGCTTGCTGCTGTTGGCAAAGTTAGCCAGTTATACGTTTTGGGATTGTTAGGAGATAGCTTCAGCCAGGACTTGGGCAATCTATTATTAATCATCCCGCACAATTCAGAGTTACGCCACACATCCATTAAGTAACGTTTGCGGGATTTGCATCAAGCAAGAGCCCTTGTTGGGAATGTGTTGATGCGAGACGATGCGCATTGCATCCTACGAGATAGAAATAATGACAATCTGACGGTACAGGACTGCTAGACATAATTTTCCCTAAGAGACAACTTGATATAAAAATTTGGGTTATGAATTAAGCTCCTATCTATATTGGTAGTTTCTTTATGTCCTTTTCAAGGCATAATACATTGAAGCAACACAATTGATTAAGAAACAATGCAACTGCCATCTCATGAATAATCACCTTCCTCGAAGAAATGTTGTACTATGACGTCCACATATGACGATTCGCAATTTTTTTCTATTTTAACCCTTCTCCTCCCCTCCCCCCAATCACACCTCGTCACAAAAGCTCAGACCCTCCTTTACGTGACGTCACAAATCTCTTACACCCCACCCTAATTTTAAAATAAATAGTGTTTAATTGTTCCAGCTTTTACAAATATCTTTCCTTTCATGTGCCGCCTCCCAACACGAGACAGGGCCTAACTCTTGTCCTACCTAGGTAAATGCTTTCGCATTATTACCCGCCAATAATAATAATAATAATAAAATAATAAAAAATTTAAATGTTAACGTTCACGTCAGGCCTAATATTTTAAACTTGCTAAACTTCCGTGTCTTTGATCTCATTTGACTGTTGTCGGGATGGTGCTAACTTGCTATTGTATTATTTATTTACTTTTCAGTTCTAATTTTAATATACAGTACAGTTTATTTAGTCTGAATTTTGGTTGTAAGGTGTGCATTACATTGTAGGAAACCTGTTCATGGCATTACAAGGTAGTCATTGTTGTGGAACTCTCGGCGTAAGAGAGGCAGACCAAAAAAACGTGTAGAAAAGAACAGGAGGCAAAAGTGAAAATGATGAAGAAGGCGTGGAGAGAAATGGAGCTGATGAGACGTGACAGTAAGACTTGGTATGTCTATGCTCTTTGGGGACCTAAAGGGTATTGACTGACTGACTACATCATATATATATATATATATATATATATATATATATATATATATATATATATATATATATATATATATATATATATATATATATATATACTGAAGCACATTAAAAACGCACCACTATTATATATACTGATGCCGAAAAGCTGGAAAAAAAAAGTGTGGGAATGGATTTTCCCCGTGTTTGTCATGAGGTAGAGAGCTAATGGCTGCTGGAATGGAAAGTGCATGATTCAACCCACGGGTTTGTGTACAGACTACATGAAAACAATGAAAGTTACACGTGCAACACGATTCCCAACAGCTATGACCCTGAAAATGTGTACGCGTTGTGGCAGTATACTCGGTATAACAAGGCAGTTGAGACAAAACACCCAGTATATGTGCTTGAAATGCCACGACTATCTGAAAACGACCGCCAACGAGCCATTGGTATGTTGGAGACCAGAATGAGCTCGCGGGCCATTGCCAGAAGGGTGAATTGCCACCACAGCACTATTGTACGTCTCAATGAAAGTTACGGAACCACTGGCAGTGCCCAGGATAGACTTCGGAGTGGCCAACCACGAGTTACTACCCCTGCGCAAGATCGTCATATTGTGTTGAGTCACCTAAGGAATCGTTCTCTCTCGGCAAGTCAAACAGCAAGAGCAATAGTGGGTAGACGTGGGCAAGTCTCTCGAATGACAGTCATACGACGACTCAGAGATACAGGCCTTACTGCAAGACGACCTTATGCTGGGCCAAACTTGACTCACAGACATCGTCAGCAGCGCCTGCAATGGGCAGAGCAACATGTCAGATGGACTAGACTGCAGTGGAATGCTGTCCTATTCACAGACGAGAGCAGATTCAACATATCCTTTGTTGATGGACGTATGCGGATTTGGCGACGGTGTGGAGAGCGCTTTGCAGATTGCTGTGTTCGTCAGCACAACCGATTTGGAGGTGGCAGTATTCACATTTGGGGTGGATACAGTTTTCACCATCGCTTGCCTCTTCACGTCTTCCGTGGAAATGTTAATGCTGTGACATATCGAGATAGGATTCTGGATGCATTGGTTGCTCCTGCGTTCACAAATTATCAAGACTTGCAGCTTTTCCAGCAGGATAACGCACGTGCGCACACCGCATGCATTATGCAGCAATATCTACAGCAGCAGAACATTGTGACTATTGATTGGCCTGCTCTATCACAAGACATGTCCCCTATAGAACATCTGTGGGACGAGCTTGGACGCAGAGTCTACAGGCAAGGTTCTCCAGCTAATCTGCAACAGCTCGAAGCTGCTCTTACACGTGAATGGGACTTAATTCCCCGGAATTTTCTTCAGAGACTTATGCGTTCCATGCGGAGCCGCTGCCAAGCTTGTTTGCAAGCACACGGTGGACATACCAGATACTGTGAGGATAGTGTGAATGAATTTTTTTATTGGTTGCATTTTTGGTTTTCTCCCTTGCCTGCACAGAATGCAACGAATTTCATAACAATCAAATGTACAAATGAATGATGTTACTGTCTTTTTCTCTTGTTGAGGTGATCACTGGCCCAAGACAGTATACATGTTGTTAGGTGTGTAGTGCGAGCGTATGATGAACTGAGTGTGGGTGCGAATGAAGGCGCGAATGTGTAGATATGTAGACCCTGCAACCCATACACTCACATGCAGTAATCAAGGATGCTTGGACACTGCAGGCACGTTTCAAAACATTTATTGACGAGAACACACATGGTATCAACAGGAACAGTCAGTGTAACAAGGTCATGATGACCGGAGATCGATAGGTATACATTAGGCATTCAACAAGCTGGTAAACATTTGAATATTCGTGCATGGTCAATACAATGTTCTTCAATAATGACAGTTCGTGGCGTCGCCCTGGTATCATTGACTAAACGCGTCAGATACCTTAATCACTTTGACACATAGGTGCAACTTGGCATTCCCCGCCAATTGCACATTATCAGGCTGTAGTATAATAGCCGAAAACACAGGCCTCGTTCTGACGTCGGCTGTGTACTTCTGATAAGCAGGTTACCATCAACCCTGCAGTAATGCTTATTGTAGACATAAATACCGCCAATCTGCGGTTCCCACAATATATCTTCGTCACTGGATTTCTGGACAATATAAAGACTAACAGTCTTGGATGGCTACCTTGAGCACAACATATAAGTTCTGAAATGGATGATCGGTGAGCTGCAGTTCACAGACTAGGCAATCTTCTAACATGTTCTGCCACCGAAAGCATAGTAATGGAAAAAGTCGGTATTACCTGTAACCGAATCCACAGAACAATATAAGAAACTCTGCTGTCATTCCAACGCACAGAGATTCATTGGGGAAAACTGCCATCGCAGTAACTTCGAAGATTCTCCCCGAAAAACACAATGGACCCTTGGTCCCTTCAGAAAATCCAGGACACTTCACGGCTTGCCGGAAGTCTAACTCAACTCCCGCTTAAAAAACCCTGCCTATGGGCATACGCCAGAACTGTCTACCTTTGACCCTAAAGGTCAAACACAATGAATGAATAAACAAGGGAAGACAACCCCTAATCAACCTGACATCGCAGGTAAAGACACAATTATTCTTATGATAAAAACATAAGCAAATAACTTGACAGATGACTCCGTCAAAAATGACAGCAACATATTACTACAACCCCCCTGTAAAAAAAATGAAATTTTTTTTTTTAATATGTCCATGAGCAAGATTGCACAAGTATCACTTATGTGCTCATGAAAAAATGAACCTAATATCAGGTACAATAGACGCATAAACAAAGCGTCTGAAGAGGATACAAATCATCTCCCAACATAGGAGAAAATATTTCCTTTAAGCCAAACAAACTAAGGGGGTACCATTAAAGAAACCTAAGTTGCTGGCAATACCAATCATATATCAAACATTACTAAATACTATAATTATAGCAATATACAAATGTCATGAATTACAATGCTATATTAGCAACATATCACTGATGGATGGACAAAATGAAATTTGTTAAATTATCTAAACATCATCCAAATACATTTTTATTACAACATATTAGGATATTAAGAAAAGACTAAGTCCGAAAGTCTATCAGGAAAAACTAGGACACAAGATTTAACTGGAATCATGTGGGCATCTGGACAATATGTCCGCCATCACATTATCCGAACCACGGATAGCTCGCACCGTGAAATGGAAAGGCTGAAGAGCAATAGCATAACGAGTAGATCTCGAGCTCTTCAAATCCTTACTTTGCATAGCCGTAAGAGCTTTTTTGATCGGTTTCCATAAAGAAATGCGCGCCCAGAAGGAACCTTTGTAGCTTAAGAATGGACCAAACCATAGCCAACAATTCACGGTCTAAAACCGAGTAATTCCTTTCTGCCGCATTTAGCTTCCTAGAAATATACATTACAGGATGCAGAGTTCCTGAATATTCCTGCATTAGTGCCGCTCCAATCCCAGTGGAAGAGGCATCACTACGAAGAACAAAAGTCTTATCAATCGTTGGTAGTCTTAAGATAGGATGAGATGAGAACAAATTCTTAACCTGATCCAATGAAGATTGGCATTCCTGGGACCAACGCACCATATTAGGAGAACCTTTTTTCAATAACGATGAAAGTGGTGCCATAATGGAGGACAGATTCTCAATGAATCTTCCATAGAATTGTATCAATCCCAAGAGACTACGCACTTGCTTTTTTGTCTTCGGAACCGAGATATTTAATATCTTCGAAATGTTTTGGTCCTCTGTCTTCAACAGACCATGACCAACTCGATGACCTAGGAAGGAAATTTCACTAAACCCAACAAAAGCTTTAGAGGGTTTTGCAGTCAAACTATGCTCACGTAGAGTAGATAGCAATTCCTTTAGACCCAAATAGTGTTCTTCCCAAGTATCGCTGAAAAGACAGATGTCGTCTAAATATGCGATGACATCTGCACGATCTGATAGAATTCGTCGCATCATGCGCACGAAAGTCGCTTGGGGCGTTCATAAGCCCGAAAGGCATAAAATTCCATTGAAACAGACCCCTAGGTGTCGAAAAAGCAGTGAGAGGTTTGGCGTGTTCCGTCAGTGGGACTTGCCAATAACCTTTCGACAAGTCTAGTTTAGTAAAGAATTTAGCTTTAGAAAGTCTAATAAGTAGATCATCTAATAATGGCATAGGTTCAGCATCGAACTTCGTAACTTGATTTAATTTGCGATAGTCAACGCAAAGACGTATGTTATTGTCTTTCTTTCGAACAATAACTATCGACGAAGAATAAGCTGAAGTGGATGGTTAAAGTATTTGCAGTTGAATCATTTCATCCAATTCTTTCTCGACTTGTGCTTGAAAATGAATAGGTATTGGGTATGGTCTTACTCTGATCGGATTACGATCAGTAAGTATGATGTCATGTTCTATGACATCTGTGTGTCCAGGAATGTCGGTAAGGACATCCTGATATGATTGTAGCGTAGAGGATACTTGACGTTGCTCCTCAAAAGACAAGTTCGAAGAGATTGTAACGTTTTTCCACGATTCCGTTGAATTCAGTGGAATCGCAGGAAGAGGTAAGTTAACGTCAGAAAAAATAGTTTCCTCATCCTGTATAACGGACAGGGATGAGATGTGACCATGTTGGACTGTAGAGTCGTCCGTCGCCTGGAAAATAGGCTGCAAATAGTCTGGACGTTCAATAAACTCTGTTAGCATATTTATATGGAAGGTTTTATGCTTTCCATCCACATCGACGATATAGTCGACATCGGAAATTTTGGAGACTATAGTGTATGGACCTTTCCATGAAATGAGAAGTCTATTCTCTCTTGAGGGAAGTAAGACATATGCTTTGTCTCCAGGACAAAGTTGACGTAGGCGTCTTTTCTTGTTAGCAAATCGCCTAGCTTTTTCTTTCGCAAATTCGGAAGATGAAGTTGCTAACCTGCACGATTCGATAATCTTTTCTCTAAGAGCAATGACATATTCATATGACGATTGTGTATCATCGTCAATATTATCAGAAGTTATCAAATCGTGTAACAAGGACATCGGACCGCGCGGTTGCGCACCAAAGACAAGTTCAAAAGGAGAAAACCCTGTATGCTCGTTGGGAACTTCTCTATAGGCAAAGAGGACTGCAGGTAAAACCCTGTCCTAATCTTCAGGATGATCCTCCGTTATCTTGCCAAGTAAGTTCTTTAGTGTCCTGTTAAGACGTTCTACCAATCCATTGGACATTGGATGATAAATACTACTGAGAGACCTTTTAATGTCTAGCGTAGCCATTACCTGAGACATAACGTCCGAAATTAACTGAGTGCCGTGGTCCGACAGTATTTCTCCGGGAATCCCAGACGAGAAAATATGAGCCAAAGAGCATCAGCGATATCGACAGTTGATATGCTCTTCAGAGGAATAGCCTCTGGCCAACGCGTGCACATGTCCACGCAAGTGAGGATAAATTGGTGTCCTCTGGCTGACTTAATCTTGAACGGACCAATGATGTCTATAGCCATTTTCTGAAACGGCCGAATCGGAATATCTGCAGCCTGAATAGGAGCAGCATGTCTCGGACCTCTAGACTTGACCTCTTGACAAATTTTGCAAGATCGGCAATAAATTCGGATGTCTTTATTCACGAATGGCCAAAAGAAGGACGCAAGGACTCTAGTTTTAGTTCTGGAAAACCCCATGTGTCCAGCACACTGAGAATCGTGTGCATGCTGAAGAATTAAGGCTCTCATACACTTAGGCACAAGAATTTGCGAGTGCATAGACTTGTCCGAGTGTTGTACCATCCGTACCAATATACCATTCTTCATAGTAATATACGATTTGTGATTCGTATTTTGATTGGGATCCCCTTTCTTTGCAAGAAGGAAGAATTTCTTCAAAGAAGGATCCTCTTCTTGACGTTTAACAAACGAGTCATGGGAAATCACCAAGTGCTCGTCTTGGCTATCAACTTCATTACTATTATGCGATGAAGTTGGGGGATTAAGAGCTTGAGCTCTTGTCACCACTGCATTGACCGTTTGAATGTTTTTTTTCTCCCAACTAGAAATTTGTTGCGGGGTGCATTCATTAACCCCATGAATACGACCGATTATAAGATCCGCAATAGGATTAGGAAGAAGACATGCATGGACATCTCCTGTGAAGAAGGGAGTGTCAATCCTAATAATAGCAGTAGGATAACTTTCCATAGTACCACCAAATGTAACACATTTGATTGTTTTTTCCAGTGGCACAGCAAGGATCTATCAGAGACTCCCTAACCCCGACGGTAGTACATCCCGAATCGAAAAGTACTGAGACTAGCCTATCATTTATTAGACCTTTATGTAAGATGAGAGATCCTCTCCCATCATGCGCAACTGTAGCAGGTAGAGCAGGAAGAGGGTGACCACAACTTAGAGTAGATACAGTCGATGAGTCGAACAATGTTAAGCATTGGGGGCATTCAGTTGCTCTCCCAAAATCGAAAGCACAACCAGTGATAGCCCTAGAGTTACCACTATCATTTACTGTATTACAGGCTCCATCAAACTCTTGTTGTGCAGAGTTTGCCTGTTGGAAATGTCTTTCTTTGTTAAATCTAGGTCTGCCTCGATTATCATTTCCCCTGTAATTATTTCGACTATCATTTCCCCTGTAATTGTTATCATATTGCCTATTGTAATCATCATTCCGGTTTGAATCCCGGTTTCTAAATTCACCATCGTCATAATCTTGACGTCGAGAATGATTACCTCGAAAGTTCGAATAGTTATGAAAGTGTCTCAAATTATTACCACTAAAATTACGAGAACTACCATCTTGTCTCCAATTCATAGACGAAGAACCATCATGTGTTGGATTACTCCGCTTCTGAGTGTAATTCTGATTACTTCCCCTATTCCAGTTTTGTTGAGCACCCTGAAATTTTTTTTTTGAAATTAGGGCCATATGGTGTTGCCGAAGCAGCTGGCAACCCTTCTTTCACTTTAGAATTGCTAACTGTAGCATGGGGATGCGCGGTGGCATACTGACAACAGTATTCCTCCATATCTTTTAAGTTTTTAGGCTTACGCTCATGAAGGAATGCAAGAAAAGAATCATTAACAGATGACAAAACCTTATCTCGCAATAATAAGTCCATTAGACCTTCATATGTTTTCTCAGTCTGAGACAACTCAACCCATCGTGTAAATGTACGACGTATTTTTGTAACAAAATCAGAGAAATCTACTCCATTTCCTGGCAACATTGTCCTAAAACGAAGACGATAGTCTTTTTCTTTTAGTTGGTATTTTTTTAGCAATGCTGCTCTGACAACATCATAATTAGTCCTGTCATGTTCGTCTATTGTCATAAGAGTAGTCACTGTGTCACCTGTAAAAAATTCCATCAGTTGTTCAACATATTTTTCCTTTTTTATGTTATGCGTATCGCATAAAAATTGGAATCTATCTAGATAATCTGCTACGTCATCCTTTAAAGGATTGAAATGAGGCAATTTAATCCTATTAACAAACTCCTTTGTCGTACTCGAAGTTGTTTGCTGAGCACCCGTACTCGCCAATTTCAATTTCTCTAACTCCAAAGTTGCGAGTCTTTCATCAAGTTCCATTTTCTGTTTTCTTTCCTCATGTTCCATTTTTCTAATTTCAGCCTCAGCTTGAATTTTTTTCTCCTCTGCAGCAGCTTGAAGTTTTTTGTCTTCCATTTCCATCTGGAATTTTCTTTCATCAGCAGCAGCTTGAGCTTTCGTCTCCTCAGCAGCAGCTTGAGCTTTTCTCTCCTCAGCAGCAGCTTGAGCTTTTCTCTCCTCTGCAGCAGCTTCTCTTTGATACCTTTTCTCTTCAAGTTCTAATCTTCTATTCTCAGCATCTAGCTTCTTTAGTTCAGCTTCTGCTCTCCTTTGTTCAGCTTCTGCTTTCAATTTAATTTCCTCTTTTTGTTTCTTTTCATCTGACTTTAATGCAATGGCGAATTGAGCAGATGAATATTCTTCTAATTCTTTACCAGACTTACTGTTGCTGTCATTTTTGACGGAGTCATCTGTCAAGTTATTTGCTTATGTTTTTATCATAAGAATAATTGTGTCTTTACCTGCGATGTCAGGTTGATTAGGGGTTGTCTTCCCTTGTTTATTCATTCATTGTGTTTGACCTTTAGGGTCAAAGGTAGACAGTTCGGGCGTATGCCCATGGGCAGGTTTTTTTAAGCGGGAGTTGAGTTAGACTTCCGGCAAGCCGGGAAGTGTCCTGGTTTCTGAAGGGACGAGAGTCCATTGTGTTTTTTCGGGGAGAATCTTCGAAGTGACTGCACTGGCAGTTTTCCCCAGTGAATCTCTGTGCGTTGGAATGACAGCAGAGTCCCTTGTTAAGTTCTGTGGACTCGGTTACAGGTAATACCGACTTTTTCCATTACTATGCTTTCGGTAGCAGAACATGTTAGAAGATTGCCTAGTCTGTGAACTGCAGCTCACCGGTCCTCCATTACAGAACATATATGTTGTGCTCAAGGTAGCCATCCAAGACTATTAGTCTTCATACCATCCAGAAATCCAGTGACGAAGATATATTGTGGGAGCCGCAGATTGGCGGCATATTTATGTCTACAATAAGCATTACTGCAGGGTTGATGGTAACCTGCTTATCAGAAGTACACAGCCGACGTCAGAACGAGGCCTGTGTTTTTCGGCTATTATACTACAGCCTGATAATGTGCAATTGGCGGGGAATGCCAAGTTGCACCTATGTGTCAAAGTGATTAAGGTATCTGACGCGTTTAGTCAGTAATCCCAGGGCGACGCCACGAACTGTCCTTATTGAAGAACATTGTATTGACCATGCACGAATATTCAAATGTTTACCAGCTTGCTGAATGCCTAATGTATACCTATCGATTTCCGGTCAGCATGACCTTGTTTACAATGACTGTTCCTGTTACCATGTGTGTTCTCGTCAATAAATGTTTTGAAACGTGTCTGCAGTGTCCAAGCATCCTTGACTACTGCATGTGAGTGTATGGGTTGCAGGGTCTACATACATAAGAGCCTAAACACATTCGCGCCTTCATTCGCACCCACACTCAGTTCATCATACGCTCGCACTACACACCTAACAACATGTATACTGTCTTGGGCCAGTGATCACCTCAACAAGAGAAAAAGTACAGTTACATTTTTGGTGGCCAATGTGGGGATTGCAATTTTCTTAATTGAAATTTGATAGCGACTTTTGTTGCTATTTTTTTTTTTTTTAGCTGTGACGACATCAGTTAGTGTTGTTTTCGTTATTTTTCCGTTCTTTGATTTTCGACTAATTTTGTTTGTATCTGTTCTTCTCTCATTCCTTCTATTTATTTCTTTACACCTTTTCGTTTATAACAGTGTTGCCATTTATCTTGTTTATTTTTCGCGGTCATCATTACACATTTGTGTAACATTTTCTTTACTTTTTGCTGTATTGTTTATTTGACTTCCGCGAACGTTTTCGGTCATTGTTCTGTATTTTGTCTTTGTATTTATGATTGTACTACATTATTGTCATACACAGTCTACATACATACACTTGGTCATGTATTATTATTATTATTGATAAGGTACACTCTTCATATAGAGATTGTTAATAAAATATTATTATATAAGATATTTATACAAGTTCTTTGATAAAAGACTTGTTATCTTCAAAGATTGAGACAAGGTGAAATACATATTCAAGTTTAAAAAAAAAAAAAAAAAAAAAGACGTGCCCATAGTGAGTGGGATATAAAGGAATTATTTTCCACAGGTACTCAAGTGATTTTTTGTTACATTATAAACAAAGAGGATCATACAAGGTCTTTGTCTAAGACTAAGAGAGTGAAATAAAGTGAAGTGAGTATACAAGTCTAGCATTTCAGACTTGTCTCCCAATGATTGGGATATACAGGTAATTTAGTTAATTTTTTTCAGGTTTCTGATCTCATTAGACAGAATGTCTACATTGGATTTCTTCATCCAGCAAGGGTTGACCCTTGGTAAGTCTGGTAAAGAATTGGAAGAATATTCATCTGCTCAATTCGCCATTGCATTAAAGTCAGAGGAAAAGAAACAAAAAGAGGAAATTAAATTGAAAGCAGAAGCTGAACAAAGGAGAGCAGATGCTGAACTAAAGAAGCTAGATGCTGAGAATAGAAGATTAGAACTTGAAGAGAAAAGGTATCAAAGAGAAGCTGCTGCTGAGGACAAAAAACTTCAAGCTCAAGCTGCTGCTGAGGAGAGAAAAGCTCAAGCTGATGAAAGAAAATTCCAGATGGAAATGGAAGACAAAAAACTTCAAGCTGCTGCAGAGGAGAAAAAAATTCAAGCTCAAGCTGCTGCAGAGGAGAGAAAACTTCAAGCTGCTGCAGAGGAGAGAAAGCTTCAAGCTGCTGCTGAGGCTGAAATTAGAAAAATGGAACATGAGGAAAGAAAACAGAAAATGGAACTTGATGAAAGACTCGCAACTTTGGAGTTAGAGAAATTGAAATTGGCGAGTACGGGTGCTCAGCAAACAACTTCGAGTACGACAAAGGAGTTTGTTAATAGGATTAAATTGCCTCATTTCAATCCTTTAAAGGATGACGTAGCAGATTATCTAGATAGATTCCAATTTTTTATGCGATACGCATAACATAAAAAAGGAAAAATATGTTGAACAACTGATGGAATTTTTTACAGGTGACACAGTGACTACTCTTATGACAATAGACGAACATGACAGGACTAATTATGATGTTGTCAGAGCAGCATTGCTAAAAAAAAATACCAACTAAAAGAAGAAGACTATCGTCTTCGTTTTAGGACAATGTTGCCAGAAAATGGAGTAGATTTCTCTGATTTTGTTACAAAAATACGTCGTACATTTACACGATGGGTTGAGTTGTCTCAGACTGAGAAAACATATGAAGGTCTAATGGACTTATTATTGCGAGATAAGGTTTTGTCATCTGTTAATGATTCTTTTCTTGCATTCCTTCATGAGCGTAAGCCTAAAAACTTAAAAGATATGGAGGAATACTGTTGTCAGTATGCCACCGCGCATCCCCATGCTACAGTTAGCAATTCTAAAGTGAAAGAAGGGTTGCCAGCTGCTTCGGCAACACCATATGGCCCTAATTTCAAAAAAAAAAATTTCAGGGTGCTCAACAAAACTGGAATAGGGGAAGTAATCAGAATTACACTCAGAAGCGGAGTAATCCAACACATGATGGTTCTTCGTCTATGAATTGGAGACAAGATGGTAGTTCTCGTAATTTTAATGGTAATAATCTTAGACACTTTCGCAAGGGTTATCGTAATAATAACCATTCGAGCTTTCGAGATAACCATTCTCGACGTCAAGATTATGACGATGGTGAATTTAGAAACCGGGATTCAAACCGGAATGATGATTACAATAGGCAATATGATAACAATTACAGGGGAAATGATAGTCGAAATAATTACAGGGGAAATGATAATCGAGGCAGACCTAGATTTAACAAAAAAAGACCTTTCCAACAGGCAAACTCTGCACAACAAGAGTTTGATGGAGCCTGTAATACAGTAAATGATAGTGGTAACTCTAGGGCTATCACTGGTTGTGCTTTCGATTTTGGGAGAGCAACTGAATGCCCCCAATGCTTAACATTGTTCGACTCATCGACTGTATCTACTCTAAGTTGTGGTCACCCTCTTCCTGCTCTACCTGCTACAGTTGCGCATGATGGGAGAGGATCTCTCATCTTACATAAAGGTCTAATAAATGATAGGCTAGTCTCAGTACTTTTCGATTCGGGATGTACTACCGTCGGGGTTAGGGAGTCTCTGATAGATCCTTGCTGTGCCACTGGAAAAACAATCAAATGTGTTACATTTGGTGGTACTATGGAAAGTTATCCTACTGCTATTATTAGGATTGACACTCCCTTCTTCACAGGAGATGTCCATGCATGTCTTCTTCCTAATCCTATTGCGGATCTTATAATCGGTCGTATTCATGGGGTTAAGGAATGCACCCCGCAACAAATTTCTAGTTGGGAGAAAAAAAAAACATTCAAACGGTCAATGCAGTGGTGACAAGAGCTCAAGCTCTTAATCCCCCAACTTCATCGGATAATAGTAATGAAGTTGATAGCCAAGACGAGCACTTGGTGATTTCCCATGACTCGTTTGTTAAACGTCAAGAAGAGGATCCTTCTTTGAAGAAATTCTTCCTTCTTGCAAAGAAAGGGGATCCCAATCAAAATACGAATCACAAATCGTATATTACTATGAAGAATGGTATATTGGTACGGATGGTACAACACTCGGACAAGTCTATGCACTCGCAAATTCTTGTGCCTAAGTGTATGAGAGCCTTAATTCTTCAGCATGCACACGATTCTCAGTGTGCTGGACATATGGGTTTTTCCAGAACTAAAACTAGAGTCCTTGCGTCTTTCTTTTGGCCATTCGTGAATAAAGACATCCGAATTTATTGCCGATCTTGCAAAATTTGTCAAGAGGTCAAGTCTAGAGGTCCGAGACATGCTGCTCCTATTCAGGCTGCAGATATTCCGATTCGACCGTTTCAGAAAATGGCTATAGACATCATTGGTCCGTTCAAGATTAAGTCAGCCAGAGGACACCAATTTATCCTCACTTGCGTGGACATGTGCACGCGTTGGCCAGAGGCTATTCCTCTGAAGAGCATATCAACTGTCGATATCGCTGATGCTCTTTGGCTCATATTTTCTCGTCTGGGATTCCCCGGAGAAATACTGTCGGACCACGGCACTCAGTTAATTTCGGACGTTATGTCTCAGGTAATGGCTACGCTAGACATTAAAAGGTCTCTCAGTAGTATTTATCATCCAATGTCCAATGGATTGGTAGAACGTCTTAACAGGACACTAAAGAACTTACTTGGCAAGATAACGGAGGATCATCCTGAAGATTGGGACAGGGTTTTACCTGCAGTCCTCTTTGCCTATAGAGAAGTTCCCAACGAGCATACAGGGTTTTCTCCTTTCGAACTTGTCTTTTGGTGCGCAACCGCGCGGTCCGATGTCCTTGTTACACGATTTGATAACTTCTGATAATATTGACGATGATACACAATCGTCATATGAATATGTCATTGCTCTTAGAGAAAAGATTATCGAATCGTGCAGGTTAGCAACTTCATCTTCCGAATTTGCGAAAGAAAAAGCTAGGCGATTTGCTAACAAGAAAAGACGCCTACGTCAACTTTGTCCTGGAGACAAAGCATATGTCTTACTTCCCTCAAGAGAGAATAGACTTCTCATTTCATGGAAAGGTCCATACACTATAGTCTCCAAAATTTCCGATGTCGACTATATCGTCGATGTGGATGGAAAGCATAAAACCTTCCATATAAATATGCTAACAGAGTTTATTGAACGTCCAGACTATTTGCAGCCTATTTTCCAGGCGACGGACGACTCTCCAGTCCAACATGGTCACATCTCATCCCTGTCCGTTATACAGGATGAGGAAACTATTTTTTTTCTGACGTTAACTTACCTCTTCCTGCGATTCCACTTAATTCGACGGAATCGTGGAAGGGACGTTACAATCTCTTCGAACTTGTCTTTTGAGGAGCAACGTCAAGTATCCTCTACGCTACAATCATATCAGGATGTCCTTACCGACATTCCTGGACACACAGATGTCATAGAACATGACATCATACTTACTGATCGTAATCCGATCAGAGTAAGACCATACCCAATACCTATTCATTTTCAAGCACAAGTCGAGAAAGAATTGGATGAAATGATTCAACTGCAAATAATTGAACCATCCACTTCAGCTTATTCTTCGTCGATAGTTATTGTTCGAAAGAAAGACAATAACATACGTCTTTGCGTTGACTATCGCAAATTAAATCAAGTTACGAAGTTCGATGCTGAACCTATGCCATTATTAGATGATCTACTTATTAGACTTTCTAAAGCTAAATTCTTTACTAAACTAGACTTGTCGAAAGGTTATTGGCAAGTCCCACTGACGGAACACGCCAAACCTCTCACTGCTTTTTCGACACCTAGGGGTCTGTTTCAATGGAATTTTATGCCTTTCGGGCTTATGAACGCCCCAGCGACTTTCGTGCGCATGATGCGACGAATTCTATCAGATCGTGCAGATGTCATCGCATATTTAGACGACATCTGTCTTTTCAGCGATACTTGGGAAGAACACTATTTGGGTCTAAAGGAATTGCTATCTACTCTACGTGAGCATAGTTTGACTGCAAAACCCTCTAAAGCTTTTGTTGGGTTTAGTGAAATTTCCTTCCTAGGTCATCGAGTTGGTCATGGTCTGTTGAAGACAGAGGACCAAAACATTACGAAGATATTAAATATCTCGGTTCCGAAGACAAAAAAGCAAGTGCGTAGTCTCTTGGGATTGATACAATTCTATGGAAGATTCATTGAGAATCTGTCCTCCATTATGGCACCACTTTCATCGTTATTAAAAAAAGGTTCTCCTAATATGGTGCGTTGGTCCCAGGAATGCCAATCTTCATTGGATCAGGTTAAGAATTTGTTCTCATCTCATCCTATCTTAAGACTACCAACGATTGATAAGACTTTTGTTCTTCGTAGTGATGCCTCTTCCACTGGGATTGGAGCGGCGCTAATGCAGGAATATTCAGGAACTCTGCATCCTGTAATGTATATTTCTAGGAAGCTAAATGCGGCAGAAAGGAATTACTCGGTTTTAGACCGTGAATTGTTAGCTATGGTTTGGTCCATTCTTAAGCTACAAAGGTTCCTTCTGGGCGCGCATTTCTTTATGGAAACCGATCAAAAAGCTCTTACGGCTATGCAAAGTAAGGATTTGAAGAGCTCGAGATCTACTCGTTATGCTATTGCTCTTCAGCCTTTCCATTTCACGGTGCGAGCTATCCGTGGTTCGGATAATGTGATGGCGGACATATTGTCCAGATGCCCACATGATTCCAGTTAAATCTTGTGTCCTAGTTTTTCCTGATACACTTTCAGACTTTTGTCTGTCCTTAATATCCTAATATGTTGTAATACAAATGTATTTGGATGATGTTTAGATAATTTAACAAATTTCATTTTGTCCATCCATCAGTGATATGTTGCTAATAATTCATGACATTTGTATATTGCTATAATTATAGTATTTAGTAATGATTGATATATGATTGGTATTGCCAGCAACTTAGGTTTCTTTAATGGTACCCCCTTAGTTTGTTTGGCTTAAAAGAAATATTTTCTCCTATGTTGGGAGATGATTTGTATCCTCTTCAGACGCTTTGTTTATGCGTCTATTGTACCTGATATTAGGTTCATTTTTTCATGAGCACATAAGTGATACTTGTGCAATCTTGCTCATGGACATATTTAAAAAAAAAAAAAATTTCATTTTTTTTTTTTACAGGGGGGGGTGGTAGTAATATGTTGCTGTCATTTTTGACGGAGTCATCTGTCAAGTTATTTGCTTATGTTTTTTATCATAAGAATAATTGTGTCTTTACCTGCGATGTCAGGTTGATTAGGGGTTGTCTTCCCTTGTTTATTCATTCATTGTGTTTGACCTTTAGGGTCAAAGGTAGACAGTTCGGGCGTATGCCCATGGGCAGGTTTTTTTAAGCGGGAGTTGAGTTAGACTTCCGGCAAGCCGGGAAGTGTCCTGGTTTCTGAAGGGACGAGAGTCCATTGTGTTTTTTTCGGGGAGAATCTTCGAAGTGACTGCACTGGCAGTTTTCCCCAGTGAATCTCTGTGCGTTGGAATGACAGCAGAGTTCCTTGTTAAGTTCTGTGGACTCGGTTACAGGTAATACCGACTTTTTTCCATTACTATGCTTTCGGTAGCAGAACATGTTAGAAGATTGCCTAGTCTGTGAACTGCAGCTCACCGGTCCTCCATTACAGAACATATATGTTGTGCTCAAGGTAGCCATCCAAGACTATTAGTCTTCATACCATCCAGAAATCCAGTGACGAAGATATATTGTGGGAGCCGCAGATTGGCGGCATATTTATGTCTACAATAAGCATTACTGCAGGGTTGATGGTAACCTGCTTATCAGAAGTACACAGCCGACGTCAGAACGAGGCCTGTGTTTTTCGGCTATTATACTACAGCCTGATAATGTGCAATTGGCGGGGAATGCCAAGTTGCACCTATGTGTCAAAGTGATTAAGGTATCTGACGCGTTTAGTCAGTAATCCCAGGGCGACGCCACGAACTGTCCTTATTGAAGAACATTGTATTGACCATGCACGAATATTCAAATGTTTACCAGCTTGTTGAATGCCTAATGTATACCTATCGATTTCCGGTCAGCATGACCTTGTTTACAATGACTGTTCCTGTTATCATGTGTGTTCTCGTCAATAAATGTTTTGAAACGTGTCTGCAGTGTCCAAGCATCCTTGACTACTGCATGTGAGTGTATGGGTTGCAGGGTCTACATACATAAGAGCCTAAACACATTCGCGCCTTCATTCGCACCCACACTCAGTTCATCAAACGCTCGCACTACACACCTAACAACATGTATACTGTCTTGGGCCAGTGATCCCCTCAACAAGAGAAAAAGTACAGTTACACTTACCAAGGGTCAACCCTTGCTGGATGAAGAAATCCAATGTAGACATTCTGTCTAATGAGATCAGTAACCTGAAAAATTCAACAATTACCTTATCCCACTTCAATGGGAGACAAGTCTGAAATGCTAGACTTGTATACTCACTTCACTTTATTTGACTCTCTTAGTCTTAGACAAAGACCTTGTATGGTCCTCTTGTTTATAATGTAACAAAAAATCACTTGAGTACCTGTGGAAAATAATTCCTTTATATCCCACTCACTATGGGCACAAGTCTTTTTTTTTTTTTTAAAGAACTTGAATATGTATTTCACCTTGTCTCAATCTTTGAGGATAACAAGTCTTTTATCAAAGAACTTGTATAAATATCTTATATAATAATATTTTATTAACAATCTCTATATGAAGAGTGTACCTTATCAATAATAATAATAATACATGACCAAGTGTATGTATGTAGACTGTGTATGACAATAATGTAGTACAATCATAAATACAAAGACAAAAATACAGAACAATGACCGAAAACGTTCGCGGAAGTCAAATAAACAATACAGCAAAAAGTAAAGAAAATGTTACACAAATGTGTAATGATGACCGCGAAAAATAAACAAGACAAATGGCAACACTGTTATAAACGAAAAGGTGTAAAGAAATAAATGGAAGGAATGAGAGAAGAACAGATACAAACAAAACTAATCGAAAATCAAAGAACGGAAAAATAACGAAAACAACACTAACTGATGTTGTCACAGCTAAAAAAAAATAGCAACAAAAGTCGCTAGCAAATTTCAATTAAAAAAATTGCAATCCCTACAGAACGCTTACAGTAACCCTCGATTAAGTGGCATATTTACTGTAAGACCCACCAACCGAAAACCCGCAAAAGAACACAAGAAAAATACACAAAAACAGTAGAAGGAACATAAATAGCTATCAATATTTCAATGTGTTGCAGAACAAAGCTTAGTCACACATGATATTACAGTAACTAACTTGCTCCTTGCGAACACAGAAACAAAATGTCAAGCGCGCCCTGAATGTCAAATCCACTGTAGCATAAAGTGGTATTCACGAACAAAAGTCACCATGACCTTCTCGTATCTTGCATATTGAATGTTTACAATTTCCACGTACTGTTTACAAACACTTGACCTCGAACAATGTAACTTGAATGCTCGGGCGTAGAAAAAGTCTGTTGTTGACTGAAACGTGTAAACGACCAGCGGTACCGTTTACTGTAAGGGACTTGAATTGCAGTTGTGGTCCACTTAGCAAATGCCTAGATGTTAACTTCAGTACTTGTCCTGTTGTGGTTTATGCAGCATTATAACATAAATGCTAGCACTGTTTATCTGGGTCAACAGTTGATGACCTGTTTCTGTCCTGTTGTAGCCAAAACTTGCAAGTGTAGAATTAGCGATGTGTGTTACAGCTGTCCAGTGTGTAGCTTAGACCCACAGATCAGAAATGTAATGTGTACTTGTCCTTCTCACGCAAATAGCCCCATGAAATGTAAATTGCTGGACCACACTGGGGACATCATACATGTAACAGCAACTGTAAATAGCCTGGTGGGGTATCTGTTTAAGGCTGGAGAAATGTAAATTTCTGGATCCATTAATGTCATCAATAATGTTAATTGCTCGCTCTGTCCACCAGAAATGTATCAGAAGAGCCCACGTAACTGGTCCACCAGAAATGTTACTGTCTTTTTCTCTTGTTGAGGTGATCACTGGCCCAAGACAGTATACATGTTGTTAGGTGTGTAGTGCGAGCGTATGATGAACTGAGTGTGGGTGCGAATGAAGGCGCGAATGTGTTTAGGCTCGTAGATATGTAGACCCTGCAACCCATACACTCACATGCAGTAGTCAAGGATGCTTGGACACTGCAGGCACGTTTCAAAACATTTATTGACGAGAACACACATGGTATCAACAGGAACAGTCAGTGTAACAAGGTCATGATGACCGGAGATCGATAGGTATACATTAGGCATTCAACAAGCTGGTAAACATTTGAATATTCGTGCATGGTCAATAAAATGTTCTTCAATAATGACAGTTCGTGGCGTCGCCCTGGTATCATTGACTAAACGCGTCAGATACCTTAATCACTTTGACACATAGGTGCAACTTGGCATTCCCCGCCAATTGCACATTATCAGGCTGTAGTATAATAGCCGAAAACACAGGCCTCGTTCTGACGTCGGCTGTGTACTTCTGATAAGCAGGTTACCATCAACCCTGCAGTAATGCTTATTGTAGACATAAATACCGCCAATCTGCGGTTCCCACAATATATCTTCGTCACTGGATTTCTGGACAATATAAAGACTAACAGTCTTGGATGGCTACCTTGAGCACAACATATAAGTTCTGAAATGGATGATCGGTGAGCTGCAGTTCACAGACTAGGCAATCTTCTAACATGTTCTGCCACCGAAAGCATAGTAATGGAAAAAGTCGGTATTACCTGTAACCGAATCCACAGAACAATATAAGAAACTCTGCTGTCATTCCAACGCACAGAGATTCACTGGGGAAAACTGCCATCGCAGTAACTTCGAAGATTCTCCCCGAAAAACACAATGGACCCTTGGTCCCTTCAGAAAATCCAGGACACTTCACGGCTTGCCGGAAGTCTAACTCAACTCCCGCTTAAAAAACCCTGCCTATGGGCATACGCCAGAACTGTCTACCTTTGACCCTAAAGGTCAAACACAATGAATGAATAAACAAGGGAAGACAACCCCTAATCAACCTGACATCGCAGGTAAAGACACAATTATTATTATGATAAAAACATAAGCAAATAACTTGACAGATGACTCCGTCAAAAATGACAGCAACAAATGACCAGCATGGATTCATAGGAAAATGAATAAAGATTCCAAATATGTAAACTTGTAAACACTTATATGTACATTTCACACCCTATTCTTGGATTATACAGGTGGTGCGTTTTTAATGTGCTTCAGTATATAAATATAAATAAATAAATAAATAAATAATTAAATATATATATATATATATATATATATATATATATATATATATATATATCTATATATATATATATATATATATATATATATATATATATATATATATATATATATATATATATATATATATATATATATATACCGTGAGGCAAAGAAATACATGACCATTAAATATTTTTAAAAACTCGGCAGAAAATGACCCGATTATTATAAAATTTGGTACAAATGGTGAGAAAATGTTTACCTACATTTTGCCAATTTCAATTGGTGCTCAAAATGTCCGCCGCCAGCTGCAACACATTCGCATAGTATATATATATATATACTAGCTGTAAGTACCCGGTGTTACCAGGTTTTCCTACTAACTGTTTTGGAAGCTTAAGAAATGTAAAAATCAAGCTATAATATTTTGATATTCGAGTGAAAATGAATTTTCGTTTAACTTAATTACTACTGCTTTAAGTGACTAGTCTATCCTCGTGCCTTGTTTACAGTAATTAAAAATGCAAGCTGCACAAAATACTGTTATTCTTTGTGGTTCCACCAGAAGAGTGATTTCATTTTGCTTCCGTGTTTTTGCAAGAAGGAAATTAATAAGGCGTATTTTCTCCAAAAAGAACAATCCACCATTCGTTTTTTAAACGTGTTTACATTGAACCAAGATGCTTATTATTTTCTTTGATATCTTCCTTGATTGTTTATATTCTATTTGCTGCACTGTAATAATCCTCTCAATGATTTATTTATGTTTTAGTTGTTACTCAGATTGTTTTGTTGTTCTGAAGCTCTGTTTATACTTGCACGCGTTTAATATTGCATGGAGTTTTTTTTTTAAAGTCAGTCTGTGTCTTTCTAGGCAAGTCTGCTACAGTAGAACTATTGGAAAGTAAAGCAAGTGGTTCTGTAAAGGTTCGTTATATTTTAATGGTTGCATCATTTTGTCATGGCAAGCTTTGTTCATGACGACATGAAGGGAAAAGTCCAATATGCTGGAAGCACATCACAGCCCTTTGACATAGGAAGTGGTGTTAAACAAGGCTGCGTTCTGGCTCCAACTCTCTTCGGGATCTTCTGTCCCTTACTCTTGAAACATGCATTCAGAGATTCAACTGAAGGAATATGCCTTCATACTATGTCAGATGGCTGTCTGTTTAATCTTTCAAGGCTGGAGGCAAAAACAAAAATCATAAGTGTCACTATAACAGACTTGTTGTTCGCTGATGACGTTGCAGTCGTCACTCAAAGCCAACAGGAGCTTCAGAGCTTGATGAATTGCTTCACTCAAGCATGCAAGGACTTTGGCCTCACAATAAGTCTAAAGAAAACGAATGTGCTGAGTCAGGATGTGGGTGCTGCACCAGTTATCACTACCGATAACTATGAATTGGCAGTGGTGCACCACTTCATATATCTGTGGTCTACCATCAATGACAAACTCTCATTGGACACATATATTGACATCCGCATTGTCAACGATGCAGCTACCTTAGGCCGCCTCACATCTCGTGTTTGAGGAAACTCCAAACTCACAATGAAGACCAAAGCTGCGGTGTATATCGCCTGCGTCACCAGCACACTCTTTTGTGGCTGCGAGACCTGGACAATCTTTGCTAAGCAAGAAAGAAGACTCAATACATTCCATCTATGGGCCTACCCCACATCCTTGGCATTTCATGGACAAGATAAAGTGACAAACGTCGAGGTGTTGTCACGTGCTGGCCTTCAAAGCATGTATACACTGCTTAGACAGTGAAGACTACGCTGGCTTGGCCATTTCCGCCGCATGGAAGATGGTCGCATCCCAAAAGATATCTACTATGACCAACTAGTAGATGGCAGAAAAACAGTTGGGCGACCGCAGCTGAGGTGCAAAGATTTGTGCAAGAGAGACATGAGGGCACTGGACATAAATCCAGCAATGTGGGAGGATGAAGTTGCCGATCGCATCAAGTGGCGATGCTATCTTCGGCGCAACCTCAGACTGTGCGAAAAGAAACTAACAAAACAAGCAGAAGAGAGGAGACAACGTCGAAAGAAACACCAGGAAAATAAGCAGCTGAGGGCTGCCACCTCAGGGGCGCATTCCCATAATCAGTTATGACTGAAGGGGCTATTATTATTATTATTATTATTATCGTCTCGATTATTTATTTTCTGCCATCACCGGTGTCAATACCTTGTCGAGATATGGCGGCTTGCGTACCCTGATTACCCCTAGAGCTAAACCAGCGGGAGTTTTACTCCTGGAAGGTTCTACCAAGCTGGACAGGTTTGCGCAAGCAGGGGTCAGACTAAAGCAGACACCCTGGTCCTCCAGGTTGGGGGTTTTAGCATACGGCTGACACCCCTGTCTATGTAAAAAAAAATTGAAGTTACGGAAACAACAACGAATGAACAAACTTTGCTGCGTCAATGCGAAAGTTGGCACACACAATACATATAATGAAAGAGTAATGGGGAAATGCGGCAGCGGAACAGCAAACAAAAATGTGGATAAATTAATAAGTTTCTGTAGTATTAACAACCTGGTCATTGGAGGAACACTTTTCCCACATAAAGAAATTCACAAATTAACATGGCAATCACCAAATGGTCGGGACAGAAACCAGATAGACCACATCATGATTAACGGTAGATGGAGACATGCATTACAAGATGTGAATGTAAGAAGAGGTGCAGATGTGGGAAGTGATCACCATTTAGTAGTAGCAAAACTGAAAGTGGCGCTAAGAAGGGCTGGACCAAATGTAACTACACAGAAAAGGTTTGACATCAGCAAATTGAAGGACCCCCTTACCAGAAAAGCTTTTGCGGCTGACATAAAGAAACGATATCAATTTGCCAAAAGTCAGGAAAAGACAGTGACTGGTGATATAGACCAGAAATTCAACACCATTTCAACAATATATAAGGAAAGCAGCAAATCATGCTTAGGATTCCAGGAAAGGAAGAAGCAAGACTGGATAACACCAGAAACATTAAACACCATAACACTGAGAAAGGAAATGAAAAGAAAGAAAACAGAAGCGAAGTCCTCCAGGTTAAAGCAACTATATAGCGAACAGTACAGTCAGCTGGACAAGGAAGTTAAACGTCAAACCCGAGCCAACAAAAGGAATTTCCTAGACGATCTTGCAAGACAGGCAGAAGAGGCAGCACTGAGAAATGAACAAAGCACAGTATACAAAATAACTAAATTCATCAGCGGAAAACGAGGTGCAAAAAATATTACATTAGTAAGAGATAAGCAAGGAAATCTCATCACGACAGCAGAGGGACAGGAAACAAGATGGGCAGAGCACTTCAAAGAAACTCTGAACTAGGAGCCACCAGAGACACAATTGAATGTTCCTGAGGCTGAAAACGATCTAGATGTAAATACAGACATTCCACGAAAAGAAGAAATCATCACAGCAATCAAAGGGTTAAAGAACGGAAAAGCTCCCGGCCATGATAACTTAAATGCAGAGCTATTCAAGACAGACCCTGAGCTAGCAGCAAAACTATTAGAACCACTATTTGCACAAGTCCGGAAAACAGGGACAACACCATCAGAGTGGAACAAAGGAATAATTGTCAAATTGCTCAAGAAGGGAGATCTTGCAGACTGCAATAATTGGAGAGCTATCACTCTTCTCTCAGATCCCAGCAAAATATTAGGCAGGATAATTATACAGAGAATTTCAAAAGCAGTAGATCACAAACTGAGGAAAGAACAAGCAGGATTTAGAAAGAACAGAAGATGTGTAGATCATATATTCACTCTCGGGAACATTATAGAGCAGTGATCAGAATGGCACAGACAACTGTACATTAATTTCGTTGATTTTGAAAAGGATTTTGACAGCATACATAGGGACAGTTTATGGAAAATACTGAGGGCTTATGGAATTCCAAGCTGCATAGTGTCAATCATAAAAACCCTCTATGCCAACTTTACGTGTAGTGTTGGGCAGAGCAACCTAACCTTTGAGGTGAAGACAGGAGTACGACAGGGATACCTGTTATCAACCACTATATTTTTAACAGTCATAGACTGGGTGATCCGCCAGACAACAGAGGGCAGTCCAAGAGGAATAAGATGGACTACATTTTCTACATTGGAAGATCTGGAATATGCAGATGACATTGCACTACTAGCACATTCACATGAACACACACTGGAAAAAAAAACGGATAGACTTAATAAGTATAGCCAGAAGGTGGGCTTGAACATCAATTTAAAGAAGTCAGAGGTCATGACGCTCAATGTGAGCGACCCTGAGCCCATATCAGTAAGGAATCAGCAACTGGTACATACAGACACCTTCACATACCTAGGATCCATAGTAACACCAGACGGCGGGGCAGGCAAAGACATCAACATCAAAGTGAATAAAGCAAGAACAGCCTATTTTAGCCTAAACTACACCTGGAAGTCCTCTCAATACAGCACAAGCACAAAATTAAGATTATATCACAGCTGTGTGCTTTCTGTTCTTCTCTATAGTGTAGTGTATTAAGTTTAATTTGCTGGGGAAGTTATGATGTTATACCTAGAAGGAAAGAAATCGGTGTCTGTGTTAACCCCTGTCCCGCCATCAACCCCCCCCCCCCCCCCCCGTATTTTTTTTAAAAAGTGTTATTTTGGGGAGGCATGTTAAACCATATACAACAGGAATTGAATCGGAATGACAATCAGTTCTACAAGTTAACGTACATCACCGGAAACAAGGGAAATCGCTGCCGTTGCCCTTCTCTACCTCAAGATCAGAGTGAGGTACCCATTTACAGCTGGTTTGACTGATGCGTGACACCTGTTCCCTTCCTCGCTGCCGTTGCCTTCTCTAACTCAGGATCAGAGTCAGGTACCCACAGTATACTGCTTGACATTGCAGAATTTGGCCTCCTCTGTAAATTATGCAGCTACGAACGAACATGTGTATGTCCTGATATGTGCCAAGCTTCAGCGATCTTTGGTGATCTGTTCCCCTCACGGCCCTTTTCAGGGCCCACAAACTTGCACCTACCACGGTCCTATCCAGGGCCCACAAAACCCACAAAAATCTGCCCACCACGGTTTTTTTACCGGGCCCCCACAAAACTGGGACCACGGTCCAGTTTAAGGCCCCCAAAACCAACAAAACTGTACCCTGGCAAGAAAGCCTTTATTTGTTTTCACCGCTGGGTGTGGAGGGCTGGGTGGGGAGTTGGTCCCCTCCCTCACTATACACTGATCCTTGTCAAATATTTACCTAATCAGAGCCGGATTAACGTAGTAGCAAAAGTAGCATATGCTACGAGCCCCTTTCTTTTAGGGCCCCGCGCCAATAAATATGTACATCATTTTTTGGTCATCTTCTAATACGAGCGTTGAACCAATGATCTTGTGATGTATGCCATCTTTAGCGCCTTTTCATTTGATGTCACGAAATTGTGAGAGAAATAGCATAACATGGTGACTTAGTGTGACTCTTTATTACTTTGATCTTAACTGTTTGCGTACAGAAGCAGTCATTTTCGAGAGATGGGGCCTACCTAGCTATAAATGGGTACTTAACTTTGAGTTAGGGAAGGAAAAGACAGTGAGGAAGGAAACTGGTCTCCCCACCTCTCGATGCTGGACCTAGTATGGTGAAGTCTCTAACATTCCATAACCAGCTGTAAATGGGTACCTGACTCTGATCCTGAGTTAGAGAAGGCAACGGCAGCGAGGAAGGGAACAGGTGTCACGCATCAGTCAAACCAGCTGTAAATGGGTACCTCACTCTGATCTTGAGGTAGAGAAGGCAACGGCAGCGATTTTTCTTGTTTCCGGTGTACCGTTAACTTGTAGAACTGATTCAATTCCGTTCTATTGGTTTATAAACTTTTAAAAAAAATACGGGCTCCAAAGCCGCGCCAAAACACATAATTTAAGGGAAAAAAATTTAAGAAAAAAAAAAAATTCTACACTACAAATGGGGGAGAGCTCACAATGTGAAATGTCACGTTTTCAGTCAAGAAAGAGTACGGTGATCGGTTTGGGCAATAAATTTGCAAAATAATTATTACCCGGTGAATTAACGCACAAGTACCAAAGATAGTTTACGTAAAAGGATTAACTAAAATGTGTGAACACTTTGTCCCATAAGTTTAAAGTCACTCTATCTCTCCTGTTGGTGTATTCACAGATTAAAACTTTATTATCTAATAGTGTTATTCATTTGTTAGGAGGGGCTGTAGTTTCATCACGCCCCATAACATCCTGGGTATGTGTTACCAACAGATTACTGGTGACAATGTATATATTTATTATAATATTTATCTGTCGGAGGGAAGATATCCGTTTTTAGAATCAGGATGTTTTCCTGGCCAAAGATATATCACCCATGATTGATTGATACTTTTGTTATATGGGTTATCTCCCCTGGAGATCGAATTTGTCGTATGAATCTGGATTTCGTTAGTCTGTGCCTTGTTGGGCCAGATAACAGATTGTTCTTGCTTGAGTTTATGCAGGAATGTTTATGGTCCGAGTCTATGTTTACTCTGTGTCTATTTCAGACGATTCGGTCTTATATCGTGATATCTTGGTATGTCTAAGTGGAACTATTTTTCCTTGTACTGAACTTTGAGGTCAGGGAGTTTCTGCGCATGCCGAGAGGAGAAGGGTGTCTTCCGGGATGATGGTATGCCGGGCGAAAGCCTTGTTGAAGACGAGTCCCCAGTCTGTGATCTCTATGATTTGTTATGGGACCAGAAGATGATTTCTGATATGTTTATTGAGTCTACTAGTCCCCTGTGTTTATTCTATAACGCCAGGAGAGGGGCGTATGTGTTCTGCTAGTGTTTTTCTCATGCCCAGGTAAAAGAACATTTTACTGAACTTTTGTCGTCCTTGGCTTAACTGGGCAGATGTCTACATTAGGATTATCCATGTCCAGATGTCGGGATGATATGTTACCTAGCAGCACTGTAGATGATTGTATGCAGCATTTAAGATGAAAGAATGTGCTGATCCTTGTAGAAACATTTGTGTTTATGAATAAAGCTTCTATTGAAGATTTGCTATACATCCGTATAGTGAGCGATGCTCAAAAGGGAACCAGAAGCCATTTTGGATTCTAACTTTTTGTCGATCATCAATCAGAGAACGGGGATGCCCCCTTATTATCAGATGATGATGAAGAGATCACAGTTATAAAGAAAACCCAATACTGGTGGATTAACATTATCCTCAGATAGATTTGCTGAACTTTACCTAAAGGAATCTTCGCTAGAGATATTAGCACAGAGAGATAGAGAGTGAGGCAGCAATTATATATTGAATGTTTTGTATAAGCTCGCCAGCCGCATGTGGGATGCTGGAATTAATCATGAAGTCTGTCAAGACCCAGCTTTGCATACATTCTTCATTCGTATGTAAATAAAAATTTCTTCAATTGAATTGAGAAGCCATGCCGTCATCTTGAATCATTTTCAAGTGTTGAGTCAGCAAGTAATTGTTGTCTTTGAGGTTGCATAGATAATGAGGAATAATGTCTACTGAAGGGTAGTGATGTCGAACAACAATAGAAGTAGCTAACAATAGACCAGTTAATCAACGGCCACATATATTTCTTCCAGTATTCATTGTTTTCGCTTTCATCGTTCAATGTTTTTTTATAACATCTTGTCACACATCTCACACACTCTTCTTTCTTGATTACTATCTCCTTTGCTTAGCGAAATAGCGAACTTGCCACATAGACTTTTCGCTTATCGCCAGCTCCAAGCCTGCACTGAGCGACATTCCTATTGTTAACCCATACTTTGTGTCTGGGAAGAAACAAGAAACCATAATGTCCCATGATAGGCTGCTAGTTTGTAAACGTGCCGTGCCCAAATACACCGCCAATCTCACTGGGATATAGGAGGATAACAATCTTGGTAAAGATTAAGACACGGACAGCGATGTAATACTTCTGGCAGACGGAATTTGTTGTGATAATCAACTACTAAAATATAACATTTTGGAGGAGATTATAATGATAAATCTATGAAGTTATGAATTGGTAAACATGTTAGGCGTAACGGAATAAGCACGACCTTATATGGTTATTGAGTTTGAAAATCACATCTTGCACATTATTTAGGCCCAATGTTCTTCCTTCTCTTATTATTGTTCTTCTGAGTGTTTCTTTTGGTCTTCCTTTTTTCCTCTTACCCTCAGGAACCCAAGTGAGCGCCTGTAGTGGTATTCTGTTGTTTTGCATTCGTAGGACATGACCGATATATGACCATCGTCTTTTCCTTATATAGTCGGAGACATATTTCTGCCTAGAGTCTTCTCTTATTTGTCGCTTAGTCTTGAATTCTTTCCAACTGATGTTCATGAGTTTTCTAAGACATTTGTTCTCGAATGTATTCAGCTTGTTCTCCAATGATTTTGTTATTTTCCAACTCTCACAGCCGTATGTTAACATTGAGATAACATTTGAATTAAACAGACGAAGCTTGGTATGTATATTCAATGATCGTAATTTCCAAATGTTAGATAATCTATTGAAGGCGCTAGCTGCCAAAGCAATTCTAGTATGAATTTCTCTTGTTGTGTCACCATCCTGAGTCATTTTACTGCCTAAATAATTGAAACTTTCAACTTTCTGTAGTTTTTCCCCGTTCAAGATGATATCAAAGGTCTCGTTAGAAAAGTTCATAGCTTTAGTTTTAGAGGCATTTATTTGGAGACCTATTTTAACCGAGAGATGACACAAATTATTTACTGCTTCTTGGGATTGTCTGGGTGTTGAACTTAAGAATGCTAAATCATCTGCGAAATCCAGGTCCCCCAGGAATTTTCCATTTGTCCATTTTATACCTAATTGTTCATTGTGGGTATAGTTTCTCATAACCCAAATCAATAGCTATTCCAAAAAGTAGTGGTGACATAATACAGCCTTGTTTCACCCCTGTTTCTACTGTAAACCATTCTGTATTCCCTTTATTTGTTCTAACACAACATCTTGCATTGTCATATAGCGCTTTGATTATATTCACATATTTTGTTGGAAAACCATAGATTGTAAGGATCTTCCACAATGATGGGCGGTGTAGACTATCAAAGGCTTTTTGAAAATCGACGAAGGTGATAATAAGTGGCAATTGCATTTCCACTGATTCTTCTATAATTGTTCTTAGCGTGAATATTTGATCAATACATGATCGTTTCGGCCTGAAACCGCTTGTTCTTCTCTGATCTTTTCGTCAGCATGCAATTTAAGTCTTTCTAACATCATGCAACATAATAATTTTCCAGGTACTGATAATAGAGATATACCACGCCAGTTATTACAGTCTGATAGATCACCTTTCTTCGGTAACTTTACAATAATACTGTCTTTCCATTGTTGTGGTGGTTGTTCTTCTCTCCATACTTCATTTATAATATCTAAAATTCTCAAGAGGTTGTTGTCATTAACTGCTTTAATCATTTCCCCTGAAATTTCGTCAACTCCAGCAGCTTAAAATTTTTTAAATCTTTTAACAGCTTGTTTGATCTCGTCCAGCGTGAATTCATCGCAAGTTATTGGCAAGGTGGTTGTGGGTGTTTCATTATTAAAATCAGGTGTTATTGTTGGTGGTGGTCTGTTTAGCACCTCCATGAAGTGCTCAGCCCATCTCTTCATTTGTTCTTTTTCTGTTGGTATTGAATTCCCTAATTTACCTTTAACAGGTGTTTCCATAGCAGTAGGCTGGTGACATAGTTGTTTTGTAATTTGATAAAGGCACCTACTATTACCAGTTCTTACAGCATTTTCAGCTTCTACGGCCAGTTCATTGATGAAATGTCTTTTATCTCATCGAGTTTTTATCTTCATTTCTTTATTTAACAAGTTATAAGTTAGTTTGCAAGATTCAACTGCATTATGTGTACTTGCCGCTAGTAGTTTAAGTTTTGCTGTTTTCCTTTCTTGTATTTTATCCCAAGTATCTTCTCTCATCCATTTTTTCTTTTTATGTATTAGGTATCCGGTGGTCGCTACAGCTGCTTCTGTCATTGCTGTTCTCAGTTGTTCCCATTTAGTATCGATTGTCTTGGTGGTGATATCGTTGTCAATTTTGCCTAAAGCATCGAAATAGTTGTTCATTTTGACATTATATTCCTCCTTTATATCATTTGATTGCAGTCTGTGTACATCTATTCTTCTATTTTTATTCGGTTGGTATAACTTCTTCAGTTTAATTCTCAGTTTAGCTATGCAGAGGTTATGATCGCTTCCGATCTCTGCACCTCTGTATGCTCTGACGTCTTGAACTGATGAGCGAAATTTTGCGCTTATGCAGAAGTGATCTATCTGGTTCTTAGTTCTGCCATCAGGTGAATTCCATGTTATCTTGTGGATATTCTTATGTGGAAAGATGGTGTCTGCCACAACGAGGTTTGATATTTCACAAAGTTCTAGAAGTCTTTCGCCATTTTGATTCATACAGCCTATGCCATGAGTACCGAGATATCTTTGTACTCCATCGTTGTTGTCACCTACTTTGGCGTTAAAATCGGCTATGACTGCTATTATGTCATGCTTGGGTATTGTGTTGATGGTACTTAGAAGTGCTTCATAGAAGTCATCTTTTGTGGTATCAAGAGCGTCGTTAGTTGGTGCATAACATTGTACAATTGAGAGCTTGAAAAATCTTGTCTGAAATCTAGCTAATATTAGCCTCTCATTAATAGGTACCCAGCTGATAAGCGATGCTGCTGCTTTCTGTGTCATTAAGATGGCTACTCCCTCTGTGTGTCGATTATCATTACTACCAGAGTATATAATTTGCTTTTTTTCTTCTGAAAAATATTTTATGCCCTTCCCCGTCCATCTACACTCGCTGACACCTGTAGCGAAAGGTTTTCCTAGTATGATAGTAGTGGTAGAGCAGAAGTAGAATCTCTCTCCAGAAAGTATGAAGTTCCAGTGCCCGAGAAGTACACTGGTATCACAAGTGAGTTACAGCTGTAAATACTCTGAGCTGGACAATAGATTTAGGCTTCAGAAGTATAAGATGCTACTTCGCTATCGTAACCCTATGTGATATTATAATTAAATTAGAAAAAGTAACTCAAAATTTAACAGTTAAAAATTTAACAAGTCAAATGAGTACAATTATCCAATTTATTATGTACATCTATATATTCTTGTAATGATAAATGGGTGTTGGAAGATGGTAAAATGTATGATTATTTACAGTTACAAATTAAAATAACTATAGAAAAAGTCTTGGATTTATCTTCCACTGAATTTATAAAACAAGTTTGTCACATTATCTCTTGCCATCTAGTTTTCATCATTAGAAAGTCGTTTTAGAACTGCTCACAGGATTTGTTGGATGGAAATATATAAACTCAACTTTATCCACGTCTGCTCGAGGTTCCTCCGACACACTGGAGTACGGAAGACTTTCCTTCAGCCGCCCTATAACTACGGGGACTAAGGTGTTGAAGTTTGGTTGACCTCTAGGCTTCAGTGAGCTGGATCAACTGCTTCAAGTCTTTAGTTTCTCGATCAGGAGTGATCATAAACATTGATCATAAAAACCCTCTTAGGATTAATAAGCTCATGGTGAGACTGTATTGGCTTAACTTAATCTGCCCTGCATGCAGCGTGAAAATAGAACTTTTCTTGCAGAGGCTGTCCTCCAGTTTCTCACTCTGGCTTCTGGATTTGGTGTGTGATTTACAATGCGCCGCTCTGTCCTTATATTTCAGTCTCTCGCGCGTACGAGAAAGCAGCTCCCAAATTCCCCAAAAGATTTTAGTTTCATCTCCTGTTTTGAAGCTATTTGAAACAATCTGTGCTTTTCCTGTACTCGTTTTTCTCTTCTGTCACTCACACACTTATCTCCTTCCTTCCTTCCTATATATCATTTCCTTTTCCCCACATGGGGCTTTCATTACATATAAGTTTTATACAATTCCGTTGAGGCTTGTTAGTGTAATAAATTTTTAAAGATTATTAGCTAACTTTTAGCCGATGTGATGAAGGTGAAAAATATTAATTATCTTTAAAACTATTTATATTTGAATAATATCCTTTTGGATATAATTCCTAGCCTATCTCCTTTGTTGAGTTATATTTATTTAATATTATTCCAACCATGCGTTCTCCTGTAGTGAATAATTTAATGTCCAGTAAATGCAAACTTTTAAAGTCGGCCATACATTCCTATATAGCTATTTCCTCATTCTTCAGTAATACTGTATGGCTTTTAACCGTAAGTCACATTTCCGCTGTCTACCAACTTCAAAGAAAGACCGCAGCGCTGACCTTGCGCTGGTGTGTGTGTGGGTGTCGCGTGGGCGTGTCGCGCTACAACCAAGCAAGTGTTTACCAAATCTCGCTACAGAGCCCTCTTCTTTAAAACAGTGCCTGCACGGTTAACTTTTTGGTAACACATGCTGCAGTTCCTCCTTAATTTTCTGTTTCTCTATATCTCCTTTGATAGGATGCCTACTTAAAAAATCGGGTCCAAGATTGTCCCGTCCTGGTATGTATCTCACATTGAACGAATATGGAGATAACAGTAAACTCCACCTTAAAAGTCGTGAATTTAATTTTTTAGACACTGCTAAAAACATCAAAGGCTGGTGATCACTTTCCACAATGAAGTGTTTCCCGTAAAGAAAAGGGGCGAATTTGTTGATCGACCAGACCAAAGCGAGGCATTCACGTTCAACGGTAGAATAATTTCTCTCAGCTGTATTTAACTTTCTACTGGCAAAAGCTACTGGTAATAGCATATGTGGCGGTGTGTCTGCCCGCTGTAGTAATGTTGCTCCGATGCCTACATTGCTAGCATCCGTTCTTAGTACGAATTCTTGTGTGAGATCGGGAAGGGCAAGGATAGGTTTATTTGTCAGCTTATTTTTCAACTCTGTATAAGCCTGTTCACACTCCACAGTCCATTGTATTTTATCCGGCTGACCTTTTTTGGTTAAGTCGGTTAATGGCGCGCACAATGAGTTAAAATGGGGTATATATTTCTGATAAAACCCGCACAGTGACACAAAGGATCTTACATCCTTCTTAGTTTGTGGTCTTGGTGCTTTTCTCATTTTCTCTACATTCTTTGGGTCCGGAGACATTTGCCCTGTAGAGATAGTGTGACCTAAAAATTCCAATGTCTCACATCCAATATGACACTTAGTTGGGCGTGCTGTCAATCCCGTTTCTCTTAATCTACCTAACAACATGGAGAGTGCTACTACGTGTTCCTCGAATGTAGTGGTAGCAATCAGAATATCATCCATGAAGTTGGTGATATGAGGATTTTGTAATGGTTCCAACAATTTCCTCATCATTCTGGTGAAGATACTTGGAGCATTCTTTAAACCAAATGGAGTACATTGAACTCGTAATGTCCATCCGGTGTACTAAAGGCTAACAGTTTCCTAACTTCTGGTTTCACTGGTATTTGGTAGTATCCCTTGCTTAGATCTACTTTTGAAAAATACCGAGCCTTACTCAATGTAGCAAACAACTGATTGGTGTCAGGTAATGGGTCTACCTGAGATTCAGTGATAGCATTTAGTTTCCTATAATCAATGCATAACCTGTGTTCACCACTAGGCTTCCTTAATAGCACCACACTTGAGCTGTAGGGAGATTCAGACTTTGAAATAATTTTCTCTTTTAAGAGATAATCAATCTCATCCTTGAGTGCCTGTCCTTTAGCATAAGGTATAGGGTATGTCCGCATACAAACTGGTGTAGGGTCAGTAATCGTCATGTCATACTCTAACAGATTAGTACACCCCGGCTTATCTGTGAGTACATCAGCATGGATTTCTAACACCTCCTGAACCTTTTTCCTCTGCTCAAGAGTTAAATGTTCACTCACATTAACCTGAGCATAGCTTTCCGTAGTTGATAGGGGGTATTCCATGGAGGAAATTGGTTCATCCTGCATTTCTGTTGCAATGGCCAGGGTCATGATATGGGCAACTTCTGATGCTTCCCTGTCATAATACTTTTTAAGAAGGTTGACATGATACACCTTCTCCTTTCCTTTCTTGTCAATCTTATAGTTGGTCCGGGAAAGTTTTTCCAATATGACGTAGGGTCCCTGCCATCCAATTTGCAATTTATTATTGCTGCTGGGCAACAGTAACAGAACCTTTTTCTCCCACCTCAAGTTCCCTATCTTTTGCTGTTTTATTGTAGTAAGCAGCCTGCTTCCTCCTGGCCTGTCTCAAGTTATCATTTGCCAGTTTCCAACTTGTTTTCAATCGAGATGTCAACTCGTTGACGTATTGGTATGAAGAAGTCACGGTTTCTTCTGCTTTTTCATCAGTCCATGTCCGCAACAATGCTTCCAGTGGACCTTTGATTGGTCGTCCAAACAACAATGTAGCTGGAGCCAATCCTGTGGAGTTATGTGGGACTTCCCTATAGGCAAATAGTGCTGAGGGTAAGTATGTGTCCCAAGTTTCAGGTTTCTCACTAGCCAACTTTCTAAGGATTGAAATGAGCGTGCCATTGAACCGCTCTACTTGACCATTCCCTTGGGCGTGGTACGGGCTACAGTGATAATGTCTAGCTTGAAATAACCTGAATACTTCTTGTGTTAGCTTTCCCCTAAACTGAGAACCATTGTCAGTCAATATTTGATGTGGGAAACCTAATCGGGTGAATATTGTTAACAGTGCCTCTGCCACATGTTTCGAATCTATCGATGACATTGCTACTGCCTCTCCCCACATAGAGCAAGTATCGACCAAGGTTAAGATATATGCATTTCTCTTCTTGGTCCTACTGAGGGGTCCAACAATATCCACGGCAACACGTTCGAAGGGCGTTCCCATGATGGGCATTTCTCCCAGTGTTGCTGGTGCAGTCCTATGTTTAGGAGCTACTCTTTGGCATTCTGGACAGGATCTCACATACCTCTTTATGTCCTCTGTGATCCCTGGCCAAAAGTAGTGACAGGCTATCCGTTGTCCAGTGGCCCCTATTCCCATATGTCCACTGAAGGGTATAGCATGTCCTAGCTTCATAACCTGCTCCCTGTATGATTTTGGCACTACAAGCTGTCCATGTCCTTTTGGTCCTGTTCCAGCTTTTCTATATAGTAGGCCTTTTTTCATATATAAGTCTCCTTTCTCTGGAGGGTTATGGCTTTTAGGTAATTTGCCAAAGCAAGGCTTCAATGTACTGTCAGCAGTTTGAGCCTTTCTCATCTCTTCTGGATGAGTATTGATGATAGTGTCCTCCTCTTTCTTAGAGCTTGCCCTGGTCTGGACTGTTGCCATCACTATGGGTCTTATAGGTTCTCCTAGAAAGACATATCTACATCCCAGTATTAATGGGTAGATAGGGTTGTCCATCACTGCTGCTTTGATCTCTCCTTCCACATAGCGAGATCTTATGTTGATTCGGGCTATGGGCAGTGTCATGGTTCCTGCTCCCTTGACTGGTCCTCTGATTTCCACTGTTTCTGTGGTTATCTGTTCCGGACTCACCAGAGAAGAGCACACTACTGAGTCAAAGTCCAAGCCTGTATCATATAAGCACAGTACTTGGGTGCCATTCAAGGTCACTTCCTCACAGACAGGGGGATGATGGAGGTCATTCTGACTATCTGCCAGGTCCTTCCTTCCCTTGTTCTCTGTTGTAAGGCATGCAGCGTGATGAGGAGGGTTTTTCCGTCTGCATTCCGCAGTATTGTGGTTACTCATTTGGCAAGATTTACACCACTTTCCTTCCTTTCTTGGAGGTTTCTTTTCTGATCCTAGAGGGTTTTTGTCTTTATAATCAGTTCTGTGTTTGTTCTTGTTGGAATTGTCCCTGTGTTCATAGTTGGTAAAGTTTTGTGAAGGTTTGAAGTTCTCACCCTGCTTCTTCTTATTTCCTGATACTTCTGACTGAGCTGCTTGATATCTTTCAGCCATGGTTAAAATATCTTCCAATCTCTCAGCTCCTTGTTCCATAAGAAATTTTCTCATTTCTTGAGGCATGGATTCTCTCAGTTGCTCCATCATGACCATTTCTTTTATATCTTGACACTTTCCTAAGCTAATCCATTTTGTCAGATAAGTTTCCAATCTGGCAGAAAACTGGTGATAGTTTTCTCCTGGAAGTAGCTTAGCAGTTCGGAATCTCTTTCTATAAGATTCAGAATTCTTTTCGTACCTGACCAGTAAAGCTTGTTTTAAGATTTCATAATCTTCCTGGTCTTCTTTTGAGAGTTTTAAATAAACATCGTATGAAACTCCCCTCAACCCCTGAGATAGCTTAAGGCTCCATTTTTCCTTTTCCAATCCATAGGTAGAGGCCAGTCTCTCATATCTATCCAGGTACGACTCAATGGCGTCCTCTTTTTCAATAAATGGATCCAGGTGGAAACTCATGGCTCCATTTGCCGCGCTATGGTTGGAGCTACTCTCAGAGTGAGGTGAGCTAGCACCATGATTGCTAGCTGCTCCCTGGAGTTCAAGTTCCTTTAAACTTAACTCATGCGCTCTTTGTAACCTTCTTTCTTCAGCTTCCAAAATTAGTCTCTTTTCTTCTCTTTCCAGTCTTTTGGCTTCTCTCTCTGCTTCTAATTTCTTAGCTTCAGTCTCAACTTCCATTCTTTTAGTCTCTCTTTCTGCCTCTAATTTCTTAGCTTCAGCCTCAACTTCCATTCTTTTGGTCTCTCTTTCTGCCTCTAATTTCTTAGCTTCAGCCTCAACTTCCATTCTTTTGGTCTCTCTATCTAAATATTTATCCACTTCAGTTGTGATATATCGAATTAGAGCATCTCCTGTCATACCCAAGTCTTTTCCTTCCTGCATAATCGCAGCTCTAAACTTCACCAATTCAGCCATGATGCTTACTTACCAGAGGGTATATAATTTTATCTTCACTAACAAACTAACTTAATTAAAATCAATTAATTACTTTGAACAAGACAAATCCTTAAAACCTTGTGAGCGTTTCCTATTTACTTCGTACTCAATGGTACTACTATTACAAACAAATTTCTAAGTTTTTAGAATTTTTTTCAAAAAAAAAAATTTATTTTTACAAACTATTTGTGGCTCAAGATAGAAGAATACATAGATAGTGGCCCAGGATACAAAATAATATCCCGCGAAAGAGCCCCCAATGTAGCGAAAGGTTTTCCTAGTATGATAGTAGTGGTAGAGCAGAAGTAGAATCTCTCTCCAGAAAGTATGAAGTTCCAGTGCCCGAGAAGTACACTGGTATCACAAGTGAGTTACAGCTGTGAATACTCTGAGCTGGACAATAGATTTAGGCTTCAGAAGTATAAGATGCTACTTCGCTATCGTAACCCTATGTGATATTATAATTAAATTAGAAAAAGTAACTCAAAATTTAACAGTTAAAAATTTAACAAGTCAAATGAGTACAATTATCCAATTTATTATGTACATCTATATATTCTTGTAATGATAAATGGGTGTTGGAAGATGGTAAAATGTATGATTATTTACAGTTACAAATTAAAATAACTAATAGAAAAAGTCTTGGATTTATCTTCCACTGAATTTATAAAACAAGTTTGTCACATTATCTCTTGCCATCTAGTTTTCATCATTAGAAAGTCGTTTTAGAACTGCTCACAGGATTTGTTGGATGGAAATATATAAACTCAACTTTATCCACGTCTGCTCGAGGTTCCTCCGACACACTGGAGTACGGAAGACTTTCCTTCAGCCCGCCCTATAACTACGGGGGACTAAGGTGTTGAAGTTTGGTTGACCTCTAGGCTTCAGTGAGCTGGATCAACTTCTTCAAGTCTTTAGTTTCTCGATCAGGAATGATCATAAACATTGATCATTAAAAACCCTCTTAGGATTAATAAGCTCACGGTGAGACTGTATTGGCTTAACTTAATCTGCCCTGCATGCAGCGTGAAAATAGAACTTTTCTTGCAGAGGCTGTCCTCCAGTTTCTCACTCTGGCTTCTGGATTTGGTGTGTGATTTACAATGCGCCGCTCTGTCCTTATATTTCAGTCTCTCGCGCGTACGAGAAAGCAGCTCCCAAATTCCCCAAAAGATTTTAGTTTCATCTCCTGTTTTGAAGCTATTTGAAACAATCTGTGCTTTTCCTGTACTCGTTTTTCTCTTCTGTCACTCACACACTTATCTCCTTCCTTCCTTCCTATATATCATTTCCTTTTCCCCATATGGGGCTTTCATTACATATAAGTTTTATACAATTCCGTTGAGGCTTGTTAGTGTAATAAATTTTTAAAGATTATTAGCTAACTTTTAGCCGATGTGATGAAGGTGAAAAATATTAATTATCTTTAAAACTATTTATATTTGAATAATATCCTTTTGGATATAATTCCTAGCCTATCTCCTTTGTTGAGTTATATTTATTTAATATTATTCCAACCATGCGTTCTCCTGTAGTGAATAATTTAATGTCCAGTAAATGCAAACTTTTAAAGTCGGCCATACATTCCTATATAGCTATTTCCTCATTCTTCAGTAATACTGTATGGCTTTTAACCGTAAGTCACATTTCCGCTGTCTACCAACTTCAAAGAAAGACCGCAGCGCTGACCTTGCGCTGGTGTGTGTGGGTGTCGCGTGGGCGTGTCGCGCTACAACCAAGCAAGTGTTTACCAAATCTCGCTACAACACCCAATATGTCCAACTTATAATTATCCATTTCTTTAATTACTTCTTCCAATTTTCCATCTTGATACATAGTTCTTACATTCCAGTATCCAATTTTGAAAATCTCCTTAGCCCCCAAGATATTAGAATGAGTCATGTTTACTGTCGAGCCTGGTTCTGTTTCGGTAACAATCGCTTGTTTTACGATAGTGACTTGTTAACTCTCTGATCAACCCTCCTATCCAACCGACCGATTCGAGGGTTTCGAGGTCAATTATAGGAAAATATCTACACCACTAGATACTCTGATGTATCTGTTATTCTATAATTTAACATAACATGGTACAATCCATCGAAATATACACATTCCTGGTGTTTTTCTTTCGGCGTCTAAGGTGAGAAAAGAATTTCACCTCCATCTTGGAAGGGTAGATAATGAATAGACCCCTACTAAAATCCGACACTTATTTGCAATTGATTTGGCATTTGAGATGCTTAGATGGACTGCTTCAAATGGGATCTCTTCTAAGTATCAAACTGGGTATGTAGGTGTAAATTTCGCTTATATTCTACACCGTTGGTAGACTACTGACTTTCTATTTCACCCAGAAGACATAATAGACAGCCAGGAATACATAATTTTTGGAATCATATATAGAACAGGCCAAAGGACTAGACGTGTGTTTTAATATTAGAAGAGAGTAGCCCCAGAGACATTACTTTCGTCTTAAGTTCTAGAATCCAACTTCAAATGCACTCAGTTAGACACCTAACACACCTGAAAGGTACGGCGTCTTAAACATTTGCCGGACAATATTCGGACGTTTCCTGTGTAAAATGCCTGTGCTTCCCCCCCCCCCCCCCCCCCCCCCCCCAAGAAAAACTCGGAGTAATTTGTAATATGTACATTTAATCATTTTATATTTGCATTTTGAGATGTATGAATTGCTTGTAGATGTACAGTTGCATATGAGGCTGGCAACCTCATCACTACAAACAACTGGATACATGAACCACCATTGCAAGAGCTGGTGACTGCTTCGTGCGGGTTTCCTCACAAGGTACCAACAGCAGAGTTGGCCACAGGCTCCATAGAAAGCTTGGAATGGATGATGATACCATGGTGTACATATTTATTTTACAAGCACTTTAGTAATATTCATATGTAAGCACACACACATATATATATATATATATATATATATATATATATATATATATATATATATATATATATGTGTGTGTGTGTGTGTGTGTGTGTTGAGGCCAGATCCAAACCTCAGAAATGAGGTATCTGAGGAAGGTGGTTGAAGTAACAAGAAGAGACATGGTACGCAACCAGACGATACGTCAAGGCCTTAAATCATACCCCCTGCAGACCCAAGTAGAACAGTCCCAATTAAGATGGTTTGGCCATGTCTGCAGAATGGGAGAAGATCGGACACCACGACAAGCATGGGAAACAAAGAGCCAAGGATCCAGAACCCGAGGACGACCCAGAGTCCGCTGGGAGGACAACATTAGACAATCTCTGAAGGATCGAGGAATAGAATGGAACCAGGCCAGGAGGAAGACAGCCGATAGGATAGTCTGGCGCTCTCTCTTCCAAACCTCTACACCTCACGGTAGAAGGGGAACGACTAAGTAAGTAAGTAAGTGTTGAGGCTGCTTCATGGTGCGATTTTTATCAGGGCAACTTATTATTAGTTCCAGGTTTTGTCACACCATGTCGTACCTCAACTGAACGCAAGAAATACATGAAAGCAGTCGCTGTGAGATGAGTATCTAGGTATGATGTAGAGAGATTGATATGTGACGTCATAGCGTCAAGATGTGTGTCTAAAATGGCTTGTGTATCAGCCAGTATGTGGGAGAGTATATTCAATAAATATTTCTGAGGATAAAAGGGTAAGCTATAGGCTTAAATGAAAGGCATGAGAAAATGCCAGGATTATAATTAAATTCGATACGGGACTATAACTCCCAAGACATAGAAGTACGTTGAACTAGAATTATATGAACTGTGTTATACCGGGAGGTCTCATTCCGCGACGTTTATGGAGTGGAAATTATGATGTATGAATCTTAAAGATACCGGGACGCTCAATTCCCCCAATGTTGTTGGAAATATAACTGAACAGTTGTTATTCCGGGAGGTATCATTCCCCGAAGATATAGGAATAAAATTAGTAGAATTGTTATACCGGGAAGCGACATACCCCGAAGCTTATGGATTGATGTGGATTTGATTTGTGGATAATTGAAATACTGGGACGCTAAATACCCCGCTGGAAATAGTGATTAATAAATGAGATAATCAAGATATGTGGAAGGGAGAAGTCGAGTGACTTGTTTAGAAAGTCGAATCAGATTTAAGCAAGACTGTAACGCAGAGAGGGAGCATACATGCCATGTTCGTAATTGTGACCTAGTTAGTGTGTACTTACTCGTTATTAAACTGTTGCCAAATCGTCCAAGCCCAGTACTTTATTCAATCTCTCAAAGTTAATTTACACCGTTATTAACTTCATGCAGTACTTGAGATGTTGATATGGAAAGGTATATACAAGACGGGTGGTTGCCAGAATATTCAACAATATAAACCAAAGCAAGATGAATGAATTCTCACTTCTTCAATAACACAAATAGACCCTAGACAACAAAAGAATTCGGGCAATTCCTACATCCCTTAACATGAGAGGAATAACTGGGAGCTCAGTCCTGTCAAATAACTGGGAGCTGTCGTCCTATAACTGAAATAACTGGTTACGTCCTGTCAAATAATTGGAAGCCGTCCGATAACTGGCAGGTTGGTTTATTTGGAACATCAAGAAACGAATTTTGTTCATATTACGAATCTGAAACCAACTGAAGCTGGACTACTGCACGGAACTTGTACGCAGGACTTTGGACATTTTAAGAACTGTACGATTATAATTCGTCAAAAGAAAAGACTGTACATTCACTGTAATTTCACGATGGAAGATGCCATGTAACGGCTACTCCGTGATGATGCATCAAAGATCGTTGACCTGACCTTGAGGACTGTCAAGATTCAACACTGCAACATCAAATTGATTCGGTTCGAACTTTACAACTCTACATTCAAGATTTTAATACTGGCAAAGCACGCAAATTTCGATGTTGAACGATAAAGGACAATCTGGCAAATTTTACTCGATGACGTCATCAAAGCCGGAAAACTTGCAAACAACTGTTGGCTGAAATGGGAGTCAAGAGATGGTTTCGTCCATTTATGAATTCCTGAAGTCGAGGTGTGGCACAAACACACTGATTCCTTATCTGGAGAGGTTCTGAGATACAAGAAAGATAAGTAGAGTTATGAATTGTCTAATGCGTGACAGTATTTGACCATTTCGGTGACTTTTGCCAGTCAACATCCAGTCCTACTTGTTATTTCATCTGCATGCTTATATGTATAAAGTAAATGCTCGCTATTTGTAAATTTTCTTCGGAAATTTTGCAAATGACGATGTTCTATTAGGTTATTGTTGGTTGTCCAGTCAAAGAAAATAACAGTGGAATTTTAGTCTTTGACTGCATAACAGACATCAGTATTTGTTTAGATTGTTCCGTCAAGTCTACGTTATATTTTTTCATTCACTAATTTACGTAAGTGGGTCACGTGTCTGCACAGCTCTTTTTCTATCACTCTTGTCTCATTGTGAAATTTGACGATTTGCTGTTTTTGTTCGTGCTTCTCTGTCTTGTTTATTTTACAAGTAATTATTCTAAGTTGTATTTGCTTGTCAACATGTAGTTGTTTCTTTTATTCTCGTTACAGTTGTCGAGTAACGTGCTGTAATTCGACATGTCACTTTATTATCATCATCATTGACTTGTACCATTCTTTTTCACTGTGCTCGTCTCTCATTCTTGGTATGTTCATTCCTTCATAAGGTATAAATTCAGTCAACACCATAATTTATTGTAATTAATTAATTGAGATTAAGAGGAGTTTTGACACTTGGTGATTCGAATTAGAACACAAAATGTCGTCATTATCAGATTTTATTGAGATGGGTTTGCGTTTGGGCAAATCTGAAGTTGAATTGGAATCATATACTGACAAAAATTATCATGACTATTTGGAACGTATGGAACGTAAGGAGCAACGAGATTTAAAGAGCAGGAGCTTAATCAAGTAAGGGAATTGGAAGAGAAGAAATTGGCTCAACAAGAAGCCGCAAAGAAACAGGATATTGGAACTTGAAGAGAAGAAATTAGTTCAACAAGAAGCATCTAGAGAACTAGAACGTGAGAAAATGGAAATACGTAAGTTGGAACTTCTTCAGTTGGATCAAGCATACAGAAATGCTATAGAACTTCAGTCATTGAAGTTACAGGCTGATAAAGAAAAAGAGATTGAGATTGCAAAGATTAATGCCCAGCATACTGGTGCTAATCCACAAGGTTCTCAGGGTAATAATTTTAATTATCCAAAAATTAAATTACCAAATTTTGATGATAAACGGGACTGCATGGACTCGTTTATTATGAGATTTAAAATGAGGGTTATGGATTTGAAGACCCAAAAGATAGGTGGCCTATTATCTTTTCAGACTACCTCACAGGGGAAGCAATGCGTTGTTTCATGTCAATTGATGAAACAACTCGATCTGATTTCGATATTGTTGCCAATACTTTGATGGCAAAATTTCAGCTAAGTGAGGAGGGTTTTCGATCCAGATTTCACTCTGCAGTTCCGTCTAAGAATGCAGATTTTGGAGAGTTCGTCTCTTCTATTAAATTGTACTTGTGTCGCTGGATAGATTTATCGGGTATCGATAAATCTTTTGATGAATTATTTGACCTAATGCTCAGGGATAAAGCTTTATCTACGTGTGGCGCAGATTTTGTTAGTTTTTTGCAGGAGAGAAAACCTAAATCTATCAATGAATGTCAAGAATTGGGGAGAAACTACATGTCTGCACATCCAAACAAGGAAATACGTAAGGTTTCATTTGATAATGCATTACCTGTATGTGTTTCGTACCACGACGGAGGAGTAGGTGGCCACCGTTCTCGCCCAAGGAGTACAGAGGGCAGATATAGGAGTGATTATCGATCTTCCTTTCGAGGACGGTACAATTTTCCTCGTCGTCAGTCACCATCTCACTTCGGTGGGTATAGATATTCTAATTACTCTAACCGAGGTCGTGGACAACACTACGGTAATAGCAGTGATGATATACATCACAGATTTGATAGAAGAACTTCAAGTGAACGATCCAATGGAAATGGTAGGTGTCATTTAAATGAAGTAAACAATAAGCACGGCAAACAATGCAATCACAAACCTGATCACAAAAATGATTGTAAACTGGCAAAAGGGAAAGCAGACCATGCTAACGTCTGTACCCCACTTTGTGGTCACGATAGCCATGTTGAACAGGCTAAGGCATGCATTGTACGCTCAAGCAAAGATAACAATTGCACTGAGTGTAATACACTTTATGAGCCAGGTGTTAAAACTAGACTTTTGTGTGGCCATATTTTACCAGCGATATCTGTCTGCGATTTTATTGGTCGCCTTACATTACACAAAGTTTTCATAGGTGACAGACCTGCCACCATTCTTCGTGACACGGGATGTACGATTGTTGGGATAAGGAAATCGTTGCTAGATAAATCATCATTTACAGGAAAGTCACTGAAATGCGTTACTTTTGGAGGTAACATTGAATGGTTTCCCATGGCATAGGCAGAGATCAATACACCTTTTATTAAGGGACAGTACTTGTGTGTGGCTTGGAAAATCCTGTGAGTGACGTGATACTAGGTAACATTCCAGGTGTAAAAGACTGTTCACCTGAGGAAATTGCAGAGTGGGTCAGCAAACACCCATTGATGGCGAATGCGGTCACTACAAGAGCTCAGCATGAAGCAAGCATTTTGACCGATACATCTCCATCTGTCCTGGATGAGACGCCACAGAGAAATGCTCAAAACATTTCTCCGACTATCTTTACACAAAAACAAAATGAGGATGATTCTTTAAAGAAATTATTCACTTTAGCTGAAACAAAACAAATTAAAATTACTAAAAGCTCATCATATTGGTTTGAGTTTCGCAACAAGGTTTTGATCAGATGTTTTAAAAAGGAAGATGATCATGTAAAGAAACAGATTGTGGTACCAAAAAGTTTTAGACCTTTAGTTTTAAATACAGGTCATGATGTTCCTATGGCAGGACACTTAGGTCGTAATCGGACTTTGTTTCGAATTACTACAAATTTTTATTGGCCTGGCATCAACACAGATGTAAAAAGATATTGTAGATCTTGTCACACGTGTCAAAAAGTCGCACGCAGGGGTAAGAACCAGACTGCAGCCTTGCAAGTCACAGATGTGCCTGTGCGCGCATTTAAGAAACTAGCTATAGACATCATCGGTCCATTGTCTGTAATGTCGGATCGAGGTTTTCAATATTCTTTAACGTGCATCGATGTGTGCACTAGATGGCCTGAGGCCATACCGTTAAAAAACATTAATACCATATCAGTTGCGGAAGCTTTGAACTTGATTTTTACAAGGATAGGTTTTCCTGAGGAAATACTGTCAGATAAAGGGACACAGTTTAAGTCAGAACTTATGAGCGCGATAGAAAGCTTATATTGCATAAAACATTCATTCACAAGTCCCTATAGACCAAGTGCAAATGGGGTTTGTGAAAGATTTAACGGCTCTCTTAAGTTAATGCTGGGGAAGGTTACTGATGCACACCCTCGGGATTGGGATAAGATTCTCCCATCGGTTCTCTTTGCTTACAGAGAGATCCCTCAGGAGAGTACTGGGTTCTCTCCCTTTGAACTCGTGTATGGCGAGAATCCGAGAGGTCCGTTGTATCTATTGAAGGATCTAATCCTTGGTACTTCTCAGGATGACGCAACTCGCAGTAGTTATGAGTTCGTTGTTGATTTACGACAAAGGTTAGTAGATGCATGTCAGATCGCATCACAGAGTATTCAAACGTCAACTCAAAGATCGAGGTTGCTACATGCCCAATCTCGTACCCTAAGATCATTTATCCCAGGGGATGAAGTCTTACTGCTCTTACCTATTAAGGAAAATAAGTTGTTAATTTCATGGCAGGGGCCATACAAAGTAGTGAAAAAGATCACAGATGTTGATTACTCAATTGAGATTAAAGGGAAAATTAAAACGTATCATCTAAATATGTTGAAATTATACACGCCACGACCATCTGAATTGGTAGATGTCTTGGATGAGGTTCATCGATCCTCATGCGCTGTTGTTGAGTCTGAAGATACTACATCTGATATTCCCTTGGAATTTACTTTACCTTCTATTTCTGCTCATGAAACGTGGCAGGATGTTTCTATTTCTTCATCACTTTCGCATTCTGAACAAATTCAGATCCGTGATGTTTTACGTTCTTTCTCTGACGTATTTTCAGAACATCCAGGTCATACTGACTTAATGTCTCACGAGACTGTGATCACTGATTCTATGCCGATTAAAATCAGACCATATCCTATTCCGATTCACTACAGAGATAAGGTGGATAAAGAAATCTCAGATATGCTTAAAATGGGTATCATCTCACACTCTTCATCTTCATATTCTTCTAAAATGCTATTGGTGAAGAAACCAGATGGATCTTTACGCATCTGTATTGATTTTCGGAAACTAAATCAAGTTACAGTCACAGATGCTGAGCAATTCCAATCTTGGAAGATCTTCTTCCACAGCTGGCTAACGCTACATTCTTTACTAAACTAGATTTGGCAAAAGGATACTGGCAAATTCCGTTGTCTGAAAATTCTAGATATTTAACAGCATTTTCCACACCTAGAGGTTTATTTGATTGGAATTATATGTGTTTCGGGTTGGTGAATGCACCTGCTACATTTGTTCGCATGATGCGCCGTTTGGTTGGCGATAGACCCGATATCATCACATATATAGATGACATTTGTTTATTCCATAACACATGGGAAAAACATATTGTAGGTTTTATTTCTTTGCTAGAACAGCTTAGAAAACATCATTTGACAGTTAGACCTTCGAAAGTACAGATAGGTTTTCGGGAAATATCTTTCCTAGGCCATAAAATCGGTAATCATCGGCTTTATCCTTCGGATAGTCTGGTGAATAAAATCCTGAACATTCAGATACCGAAAAGGTCCGTAATCTGTTAGGGCTCATTAACTATTATCATAAATTTATTTCGGACTTTTCGTCTATCTCTAGTCCTCTTTCAGATTTGACCCGCAAAGGTGCTCCTCTTAAATTATTGTGGTCAAAGACTTGTCAGTTAGCATTGGATAAGATTAAAATACTATTCGCGAATCATCCTATTTTGATTCTGCCAGATATCCATGAACCCTTCTATATTCGCACAGACGCTTCTCAGATGGGAATCGGTGGCAGTTTGATGCAACTTGTCAACGACGTACTCCATCCTTGCTTCTTTGTGAGCCGGAAGTTGTCTGCCGCAGAGAAAAAATATTCGTCGGGAGAAAGAGAGCTCCTTGCTCTTGTCTGGACTATATCAAAACTTTCTCGCTACTTGCTCGGACGAAAATTTTACGTTGAAGTTGATCATCATCCTTTGACGTCAATGAAACCGAAGGCGTTTAAGAACTCAAGAATCTACAGATGGTTTCTGCTACTGCAACAGTTTTCTTTTGAAATCTAGCATATACGCGGTGAAGACAATTGGTTAGCTGACTTGTTGTCGCGATTTGCAACTCACCAGGACTGATATATTTCACATGGAACTTTGCATCCAGATTTATGGTTCCGGTTTGTTTGGACATCATATTGTGTCTTCTGACTTGCTATTTTGTCCGGATATATGGACTCAAATTTTATTGCAATTTTGTTTATTTAATAATTGCTCTTCACAGCTTTATGTATATCTGTCGAAATTCCTGATACTTCTCATTAGATTGCTCATATGTAAGGTGTATCCGTACGTAGGATTGCTTAATGTTATATCCTGCAGGATCTTGCGCGTTTCCTGAAGTAAACGCTCGGGAGCGTGAGGGGTAATGTTGAGGCTGCTGCATGGTGCGATTTTTATCAGGGCAACTTATTATTAGTTCCAGGTTTTGTCACACCATGTCGTACCTCAACTGAACGCAAGAAATACATAAAAGCGGTCGCTGTGAGATGAGTATCTAGGTATGATGTAGATAGATTGATATGTGACGTCATAGCGTCAAGATGTGTGTCTAAAATGGCTTGTGTATCAGCCAGTATGTGGGAGAGTATATTCAATAAATATTTCTGAGGATAAAAGGGTAAGCTATAGGCTTAAATGAAAGGCATGAGAAAATGCCAGGATTATAATTAAATTCGATACGGGACTATAACTCCCAAGACATAGAAGTACGTTGAACTAGAATTATATGAACAGTGTTATACCGGGAGGTCTCATTCTGCGACGTTTATGGAGTGGAAATTATGATGTATGAATCTTAAAGATACCGGGACGCTCAATTCCCCCAATGTTGTTGGAAATATAACTGAACAGTTGTTATTCCGGGAGGTATCATTCCCCGAAGATATAGGAATAAAATTAGTAGAATTGTTATACCGGGAAGCGACATACCCCGAAGCTTATGGATTGATGTGGATTTGATTTGTGGATAATTGAAACACTGGGACGCTAAATACCCCGCTGGAAACAGTGATTAATAAATGAGATAATCAAGATATGTGGAAGGGAGAAGTCGAGTGACTTGTTTAGAAAGTCGAATCAGATTTAAGCAAGACTGTAACGCAGAGAGGGAGCATACATGCCATGTTCGTAATTGTGACCTTGTTAGTGTGTACTTACTCGTTATTAAACTGTTGCCAAATCGTCCACGCCCTGTAGTTTATTCAATCTCTCAAAGTTAATTTACACCGTTATTAACTTCATGCAGTACTTGAGATGTTGATATGGAAAGGTATATACAAGACGGGTGGTTGCCAGAATATTCAACAATATAAACCAAAGCAAGATGAATGAATTCTCACTTCTTCAATTACACAAGCAGACCCTAGACAACAAAAGAATTCGGGCAATTCCTACATCCCTTAACAATATATATATATATATATATATATATATATATATATATATATATATATATATATATATATATATATATATATATATATATATATATAGAGAGAGAGAGAGAGAAAGAGAGAGAGAGAGATAGAGAGAGAAAGAGAGAGAGAGAGAGAGAGACAGAGAGATAATATATGCTTCAATAGCCGTCTTCCACTGTCCAAAAGCAATTTCATCAGACTAACTAGGGTTAACAGTAACGCACAGGGTGGAGGGTACACTTTCTGAGGAAGAGGAAGTGGTGAATGGAAGCGGAAGTCGCTTGATGACTGTCTCTTTCCAGTCTGTGGTTTAAAGTTACCAGCAGTAGACGTGGACATCAACATCAGACAGGTCTTGAAAACGCTTGACAACCTTTGTAATTATCTCAGCCTTAATGCATAAGACGTGTTACAGCCACCAGACGACTATTGTAGAGAAGTATTCCAAAACACATGTGGGAACCAATAGCGGCTGAAGCAGACGCCAACCGACCTAATACCGGTAGCTAAGTACCATAACAGCGCAACCAAAAGGACATGTCACAATTTTCCGTAATTTCCACCATAGTTTAAATCAGTGTTTCCCAAACTTTTTTGGGTCACCGCCCCCTTGGCTCCCAGGGCATGTCCCCAGCGCCCCCCTGCATTTCCCCACATTATATAAAAAATGGACTAATTGCTCAGTTTATCGCATTGTAATATAAAGCTACAGATACGCTTATTTATTAACTTAATTTAAAAAGTAAAACTTAATTACTTAATGCTGTAAAACAAACAGCAGTATGCGAAAGTAAATTAGTAACAAACTTACTTCATTTTTAACTTCAGTGAAATGGATGTGCCTGGTGTAGTGATATCAGCTTCTCAACATCAGGCTGAAAGTTACTTAGAAGGAGTCTCAAATCCCCACGTTCAGTAATCTGCAGTCTGTTTCTCTGCTTCGAAAGAAGTTGTACAACCGCACTGAAACCACGTTCTACTAAATACGACGTTGGAAAGGCAATACCTTGTACAGAACATCTTAACCTTTCACCACACTGCAGGGTAGCGTTCAGGGATTTCTTTCTGCAACCAAATGTCTTGATATGATTTCTTGAACATTGGCTTACGCTCAACGTCATTTTGTAGCGATATCAGTTCCTCTTCCACCCTTCCTAGTTCCTCACTGCACGCGTCCAGGAATGGATTTATTATCCAGTCTGAAATTGTGATCAAAAGAAGATCCTGAAACCTTTGAGACATGTCTTTATGCAGCATATCTAGATGTGCACAATATACTTGAAGATTATCCTCTGGTATTTTGTCTTTCTCTTCCAACTCTAAGAGGCTGGGAAATTGGATTAACTCGTGATGGCCAATATTACGTTTGAATACCGTTAATTGGCCAGAAACGTGGAGACGACAGATTTGACTTTTATAAGATTAATATCATTTCCTTGCAGTTGTAGATTTATTTCGTTAAACTTTGTGAATAAATCTGACAAATATGCAATGTCATGCCTGATATTCGTTAGTTCTTGTCGTAGATTTGTAATAGGTGATTAAGACTTAGTTTGGTCCCTTCTGAATAGACATAGAAATAGGTGATAGCTCAGTGAGATGATAAAATAGAAAATAGATTTCACGAGTGAGGTGGAGGAAATATAGTAGATTCTGTCTCTGACACTCGAGAAGCTTCTCTCAGTCAGCCTATCATCTACAACAGAGTTAGATTAGTCAGAAAAATCTAGTATAATATATATAGTAATATATATCCCTCACATAAACACACATAAGTGACTACAATAGACACACAGACGTGAAAACTATGACAATAGAAATATAGGTATTTGGGAACGAACTGACCGCCACACTGATTAAGTTTAGTTGAATTTTAATTGTCAGAAAAATTCCATCACAACACATAAAATTTACATCAAGCATATACAAATAGTCATAAAGTCAATGAATTGCTACAAGACTGATAGAACGAACGAACGAACGAAATCTTTATTTCATCAGGGTAAAGAAATAGGCATAATTGCAGTTATGATCTTTTCCCTCGATGTATAGCCCACAGTCCCGATAGAAGAAAAGTGATAGCCCCAAAGAGTCACGGATACATCTGCTATGGTCTAAGATTTCCCTTTAAAGGTATGAGCAGACTTTGATACTCTGATCTATCCTAAGGAAAATATTGTTAGCAACAAAAAATAACTAGCATAAAGAAATTTAAGACAGCAAAATGGGTGCCAAAATACAACAATAAAGGAATCACTCAGTCCTGCATTCACTCTATTCATTCAGCCGTGATCACGTGCTTTTATTCGTACTTACAGCTTTGGTAGCAACTTCTGGAAACACAATTTTTAGGACATGCACATACAGACTCTCCAATGTAGTCTTGGCCAAGAGAACCCCAGTTCCAAAAAGAAAGGTTGGAGTCACTCCTTCAGGGAACGTTTTCTTGGTTATCCTTATTTTTGGATATCTGTTTAAGTCACATAAAAATGGTCCAGGCACGAACGTTAACAGCGAGCACAGTGTCATTAGCTTAGGCTTCTAGTAATTAGGAATGTCAGGTAACTGCCTTCTCTCAGTATAGGACTTTATTTGGTCACACCACCACTAGTCCCAACTCCGTCGGAATGTTACTGATATTAATATTTTGATTGCCACAAGGGCTGAACTGTACTTGAGGTTTTTCTCTGGAAGAATTTAACCAGGCTTGATGGGCCCGTTACTTCATTAAATCTTAAAAAGTTTATGTAATGGGTACTCTGTCGTTCTGGATGCCAGTGCAATCTAGACAGGTTTTACTTAATACACCCAAGTCTTTACGAAAAAAATGGTTTTGTTCTTCACAGATATTTCTCCGTACAAAACGCTGGTAGAGTTGGGCTATCTCAGTTTTCACTGAATAAAGAAAAAACAACATATAAAATACTATACATACTATTCCTCGGTTATAACTTACATTATAAACTGCAAGCGGAGAGCTTGACTTATCGTTTAAAACTCCCGTGAAATAAGGTATAAGTCATAAAATCAATCATCATGAATTAGAAATAAGTACGTATTTCGTCAATACTCAATGATGAATCAGTGCAGTTTTAAGTTAGTTTTAAAAATATTCTCGACTGAGTGTTTAGCAGTTAAATTAAATTTATTTATAGCTGCATGCGCTTAAGCTAGAAATTATCATTTATTCTGCTTTCCACTGAAACACGTCATTAGAGAATGTAACAGACTTATTAATTAATTTCTCTGCGCAAAAGAAACTAGTGAAATATAATAGGCGATTTAACACTTAATCACTCAACCTAATAGATATTATAAAGTTACCTCCAAACAGAACTACGGGTATCACAACGAAACTCAGAGTTTCACTTATAAATATAAGTATCTAGAACGAAGCGATCACGTCTACTGCAACTTTGAGATTGAATGAAATCAAGTTTCCACTCCGGGGTAGATATATCTTAAACAGACAAAGGATGCGCGCTATTTCCAAAACCCCTGTCTCCCCTCTCCTCTTCCTCTCTCTCTCTCTCTCTTTCTCTCTCTCTCTTTCTTTCTCTCTCTCTCTCTTACCACTTCCCATTAACTAAGACGTTGCCCATAACTGCCAAACGCATCTTAAACACCTCCTCCGACTATTCTCATCTCTGAGCGATGCAGATTTGGCAGTTTCCACACCTCATGCCGAGAAAATAGCCGAAGAAGCATGAGTTTCATGGAAAAATGAGACGAATATCTGCCATTCGGTCTCTCGAGAACGAATTTCTCACACTATTATGTCTACTGCAGGGCCTGACACCTTATGCAATAAAGTGCGTTCTAAATGAGAATAGAAACAGGCAAAAGTTTGAATGGGAAAGTAATATTTTGTCGCTAACGAACAATGCGAAACACAGGAAAAGGATAAAAGAGCGATAATAAAGTAGAGGATACCGGTAGAAAAGAAAAGAATATAGAAAATGTATTGATCATAAATCTCTATGTGACAGTTCTGCACGGAGCGAAGCATGCGAATCTTTGAAGAATTCTACCACAGTTTCAAAAAGAGATTTTGTTAATCATTGTGATACCAGTATTTAATGATTTGTGAAGCCGATCACTTAGATTTTTTGCGACAAGATGTTGTCTGTGAATTACACAGTATATTGTAAATATACCAGGTACAGCTTCTTTTAAGAAAGCGATAAACCCGCGGTAACAACCTATCATTGATGGTGCCCCATCTGTTGCACAAGCAAGAATGTTAGTAAGCGGAATGTCCTTCTCTTTGAAAAATTTCTCTACTACACGAAATATTGACCCTCCTTTTGTATCACTTACTAGTTGCTTAGCAAATACCAACTCTTGAACCAAGCTTTCATCTTTTACGAAGCGAACATAGGCAAGAAGAAAGATTCGTTGCTAGGCAAAGTTGACTGATCCAACTGCAATGCAAATTCTGTTGTCCTTAGTATGTTGCATAATGTATTTTCACCATTCTCAGCCATTTTATCTATTCTTCTTTGAACAGAGGTATTGCTGAGCGGAATTGCTATAATTATTTGTTCAGGTGACTTTTGCATAACTGTACTCACAAATTCCCTTATAGCTAGCAAAATCAAATTTTCTGCGATTGTATGAGACTTTCCAGATTTAGCTATCAGCAATGAAATTTTGTATGAAGCTCGCAAACCATAACAGCTTTGTTGTGAAGTGTTGACAAACATGTCACGGACTGTTTTACGTTTCTGAAAGTTTTCACGAAGTGACTGAAAATATGTCAAACTTTTATCTGTTTTATCTTGGTGAATTTTTTTCAAATGTTCAAGTAGTCTGGAAGGTTTCATCGCCTCATTTGAAAAGGCCCTCTCACATAATAGACACATTGGCAGTTGTTGGTTAGTTAGTGTTGGAATAAATTCATATTTCAGATATTCCACGCTGTATTGTCTGCACTTCTTTTTGGTTTGTTCTGCTTTTGCCATATTTGTTCTGATTTCTAGAACAAAGAATTGATTTTACAATTTAGCAGATAGAAAAATGTTCGTCGAGTAAACAACAAAAGCTGATTTAAAAGTGGCTTTACAAAAATGTTGACACAGATGTTCTTACCAGTTTACTCTTCTGTTTTATAAAGTTTCTTAACCACAGCCATAAATAAATTAGAAAAATACAACAATCAGACAACAAAAAAACTCAATTAGCAACAGCCACACCAACACTGAAGTAATCCAATAACCATTTCATAAAGTCTAATAATAGTTATTTAATATGAACAAAATATAAAATAACGCACTAAATTGATAGGTCTTCAGATTTAAAAATTGAGAGACAGTAGCCTAACTACAAAGTGTGGAGATCCCGGTAACAAATTAAAAGGATGTAATATAATGGATTGAACTGAAATATTCAATATATGGCAAATCTGTATCAAAATGTATCTGCTTAATTAATAATTAATGTTAGTAAAACTGATGCTAGCTCTGTGCGAACAAACAAAAAATATAAGTAAGAAAACTTACCTTATTGACAGGATGAAATTGTTTGATACCCGGTACACGCTTATTTAAAACCACTGTTCACAAAAGAAAAGCTGAGAAAGTTTCTTGGTTTTGCTCATAGCCAGCGCAAAGTTGAAATAGACGGGAAACGTACATCGCGCCAGTCGATTTATGAAAGTCTGAATGTAAAGTAGGAAAGCCGGTTCAGAGGATCAAAGACTGATTTATAATGCCAAGTACCTTTAAAAACTTTCTCCCTTGAACCTTTTCTCTTATTTATTACCAATCTGCGAATATCTAGTTACCACCAGCCCCCGCAAATACTGAGGCAATAAATTCCGAATGGACAATAGGTGTTTGGTTAACCCCCTTTCCTAGCAGTTCCAGATTACCATTTATGGTCAGCGATGGTTACCTGAGCTCAGAACGACACGCATAGACGAAACTATGTCCTTCTTAATGATCCTAGTAATACAACCATCCTCATCGTCCCCGCTTCACTGATGCTGTCTCTCAAATCCACAATTCCTTTCTCCCCTGCACGTACTGAATTTAGCTTGTCAAATCCTGAACCCCCCTTACTACTAAACGCCCACTGTTTACTACTGAACGCCCCCCTCTGGCCCATTTTTTCCTTATCGTCCCCTTGGACCCTTCCAAATCCCCCAGGGGGGCGGTACCGCCCACTTTGGGAACCACTGGTTTAAATCATCCGATGATGTTAACTATCATCACTTCTTTTTTACAAACAATTTTATTTATTCTACATTATTAAACCTGTTTATCTGTAACTGTAAAGCTATAATTGGTGTAATCTCTGTTGAATTAGTGTATGTCTGCACTCGTATGACACATATTGTCCTAAATACATAACCAGATAGAGCTATAAGATTAAGATTTCGCTGAATCACCTTCTGCTGGGGGCTTAGAAAAACTAGCGAAAATACGAGGGCAAGTAGTAAATAGGTCACAAATGGCTATTTTTAAAAAAATGAGATACGAACTTGAAAACCTATTGCTGCACTTACAATTCCCCTTATTTCTCAACATAATCTCCACCAACATTGATACACTTATCCCATCGCTTTGGGAGCCGCGCTGGTGTAATGGCTTCGGCGTTGTACTGGCGACCAGGTGTTCATGGTTCAAACCCGGGCGTCGGCGTTTGAAGAAATGTTTACGGCCGGAAATTTGACTGAATAGCCTGAACGGCTCCTGTGATAAACCCTCTGTGGATGGGAAGGAGCGAAGCTCCTGACCGGGTTGGAAGGAAAGTCCTCATGTTCCCCAGCCTCGCAATGACATGTCATTGGGCCGAAGGGGTGAAAGCCCAAGTGCCGCTGGTTAAGAAAAAAAAAAAAAAAAAAAAAAAAAAAAAAAAAATCCCATCGCTTTATCAGTGCCTCAAAACCTGTAGCATAGAAGTCTTTGGTCTGCTGTCTCAGCCACATTCGCCCGTCACGTTCAACCTCTTCGTCTTCCGTGAAACGCTTGCCGCCAAGGTGAGTTTTTAGTGGACCAAACGGGTGGAAATTGCTCGGGGCTAAGTCGGGGCTGTAATGCGGATGTTCAAGAAGTTCCCACTCTAGTTGTTCAATTTTCTCTGGGTTAATCGAGCCGTATGTGGTCTGCATTGTCGTGATGGAGCAGTACTCCTCTAGTCAGTATGCCTGGACGTTTTCTTTCAATTGCATTCCGAAGCATCAACAGAACTTCACAGTACGATGCAGCATTCACATTCTCACCTTTCTCTTGGGAATGGGTTAACAGCACTTTTTGAGAATTCCAAAACACTGTAAGCATAACCCTCCCTGCTGATGGCGTAACCTTGAATTTCTAGGCAGTAGGTGAAGAAGGATGTTTACATTGCTTTGAAGCACGCTTTCATTCGGGTTGGTAGTGATGCACCCGTGGTTCGTCCCCAGTATCAATCCTGTTAAGCATTTCGTCTCCTTCATCTGCGTACCGAGAGAGATGTTGCAAGGACAGGCCCATTCGGTTCATTTTGTGTTCCTCAGTCAGTTGTCTGGGCACCCACCCTGAGCACACTTTCCGGAAATTCAACGATCATGCATTATGATGTAGGTTAAACCATGAGAACACCCTATTGCAGTTGCTACACTGTCTATCGTTACTCGCCTGAGAGGCGGGAGAATAAGAAGCTTATGACAGCATACGTGATCTCAGTTGTTACGCTTGCTTTTATTTAAAATCCTGTGAGGCTCCCTTAGTTAGAAGCATAATTCTTCTATTTTTATCACTGCTATGAGTAATCTTGAGTGAAGGTTGATACCTATGAAGACCCTCATCATTATACTCTAAGTTTGGACTGTGTTGGACCACTACTGCGGAGCAGGGGAGACAATACCGTTACAATCAGGTTGCGTGCTTGTAAAACGAAACGCAGCAGTTGAATATATTGTCTACAGTTACAAACATTATCAATCTAACCTAACTGCCGCAGCTGTACCCATCAATATGAAACAGCTCAACATGTTTTGCTCGTATTCTCAAAACTCTCCACATAAAGAATGAAACTATTGTCGGCCTGCTCCAACATTCCGAAACACTCTATATAACGCCACAAAACAGAAAGTACACTTGAAAATTCCTCAACTTTGCATGAGAATGGAAGTAAAGGCAGTTACTGCAGCCTGAAGGTGGCTAACTGACACTTCATTAACAAAGGCAGTCTGTTAAGTCATGTTTTATTAATGGGAGTTAGGTGTTAAAGATTTGTATGTATGGGTCGGATTTTTGTACACACGTTAGTTAGCACGCTTTGGTGATGAGATGATTTTTTAGTTGGGTCTTTATGCTCGGTAATTTTTGAACACAGCTCAACTGAGTGGTTGCTAGTTTGTTTTTTAAAAATAGGATAAAGAAAGTTTTCGAATGTTCTTAGTGAGGTTTTTGGGAAGAGACGGTTGAGCTGAGCTTTAGTCTCACGCGGTTAGTTCGCGCATGAGTAATTTTTACTGAGCTGTTCTGAAAAATTGTTATCTCGTGACAGTGTGTGACTGACAGGGCTCCGGGATGGTCGTTCCATCTCGCGAGTGCGTTCCAGGGTATTTTTTGTGAAAGAGAGAATTTGTTATATTGAAGATATTTCGAGGCCAGGGATTGTATGGGCCATTAGATATATTCACATTTACTATGATGGATTTTCGAAGATAGTTGGATTATTTAAGGGAATGTTCTTTCTCCCAGGAGATTTACTATCCAAGTCAGAGAGTATGCTGGCTTGTTGATGTACTGTATTTATTATTCAAAGCCTTGGATTAGGCTGGCTTGTTGATGTACTGTATTTACTATTCAAAGCCATGGAGTATGTCAGCTCAGGTTATATTACTGTGAACTGCGAGGTATGTGTAGTGGATTTGATGGTATTGTATGATTGTGATATTACTTAGTGTGATGCATGAGGTCAGCTGTGAAGGCTCCTGAGATAAATGTAGCTGTTAATTTTCAGAAGGCCCTTCTTGCTACCACTACGACCTCACACCTATCTTTTTTTTCCTAATGAATGTGGCTACGTTAAAATTCTAGGGAAATGATATGTAATGTGTTGTGGTAGTTTACATACACACACACAGATATTTAATAAGGCTAATAATATTAATAAAATGTTATAACACACTGAACTAACTCAAGCTGTGTGAAATTTTTGATAATAAATTTTCTTTAAGTTTATTTGTTCTGAACCAAGGTTTTATTTTGGTCAGAACATATGAAAGGTTTTGCAATTATGAATGAAATGCATGAATATATGGCATAATAAATGAAAGGTGTGTACATATGTATTTTTACAAGACTAGTTAATATTACTACTGTTTATAGGTGTAATTTATCTGGGAGAACGATTAAGGAATGTGCTGTTGGGGTGGCCTCATCACTCCCTGTCTATGGCGACTACACATTGTCCAGTTATTTATTGATGTGGCGACTATAATTGTCCTATGGCGACTACACATTGTCCATTTATTGTTGGAAATATAATTGGTGTGTTAGAAAATAAGTTGAGTTGGTGAATTTCCAGCAGGCCAGACGCTCACGTATCTTGAATGAGTAGTTCTGGTGCTGGAGTCTGGTGGCCCCACCTCTCCGTGCTTGGGGGCAATATAAGGCTGCTCTGCCAAAATATAAACTGCACGGGTCCACTCTTGTATTATTCAACACCTCATTTGACACCACATTGGTGCCAAATAAAAACTCACAGTTCTGCAATAAAAGTATTGGTCATGTGTCAGAATTCCATCCTCTAAACCATTTCTGGACACAACACTACACACAACAACACCACATAGACGGGTCAGATCTCTTTGACCATACAACACATCTTACCAAGTTGGTTTCACATAGGATAAGTTCCCCCAGACTACATATTCTGAAATATGTTCATTAGCTTTCTGCCATAGAATAGGATAGGTGATATGTTCCACTGATCTCAACACTTGATCTGTCCTTCATAATCCTTGCTGGAGTTTATGTATTTTATTTGTCTCTAGACCCTGAACTGGGGCGGGGGTCTAGAGCGAATCCTTACTTGTTGTAAGGGATAGATTTTGATATGGCAGTATCAAATCACTCGAAACATTAAACACATATTAAAATATACAAAGAAATACTTTCAGTCTTACCAGAATTATGAATATAGAACACAGTTAATTGCTTGCAAAACTCAGCTGAGCTGCTGGCTTTAGTATGGCGTCCCTCTAAATATTTCAATTAGCTTTTGGGAAATACACCACTGAATAATTTACTGTGTCTACTAGGACAACTTATGACGAATGGCAAAAATGCGCGTCTGAGCGCCGATAATATATTCATCTATGGCCAATCACCGCCTTTTTTCCTTTTCAAATTCAAACCTCCTACCAAAAAGTCATTTCAGTCATACCTCAGTCAAGTATGCATTATTGTCTGTTGGTCCGTCTGTCTCTACTTGCGTTTCACAAAAAAACACACTTGTTTTTTGAACCAACTCTGCCTTCTCCTACACAATTTTGCCTTTAAAGTTATTTTTAGCCACAATTCTCCATCCCATCCCCTCTCTTTCATTCCAACTAGATTTTAGCACTTGAGTCTCAAGGCCTCAGTTTTTGAAAATTAGGGACATTTTTTGTTTCAATGCAGTCGCTCGCTGATATGAACAACACAGTCTTTTGTCAATATCTTTCTTATTATCTATCCGTCTGTATAAATGAAAGCATATTATTTCACTGCTCAAGATGGGCCATCCTAACATTATTATTAAGAAAAAGTTACTTTTCAAGGTTAGTTGGTTTTTCGAAATATTTTCTAGCATCTTCTGTGAAGCGTTTGCCGCTGAATTCAAATAAACGGACTAAGTTATCGCAAAAGCGTCCAAGAAATGACTGTTGCGTATAATAGCTAAGGTCCCTTTTGTCGATTTCTTTACCTTGTGTCAACTTGGGGACGTGAATTTTTTCCTTGCCCCACCAATTGCGTCTTTTTAGCCTTGCTAGTTTCAAGCACATGTTCAGTCACATTTTTTTCCTTTTGATCTCCGTTCTCATCCCGTTCCAAGGGTAAACGTTTTGCCTTCACGTCTAACAATTTAATTTCCATGGCGGGTGGTGACCCGCGGCGTGGGCGATCATGTATTCTAGTAGCTTACGCATTAGTTTTTATACCTACATTTTATCTGTGGAGATATTTTAACGTTGTATCACGGTTAATTTTATGACAGTATGCAGTCCCTGTTGATGGATATTTTCGTTGTCATTACTAGGAAATATGAGCTGCTATGTTCTGCAGCCTATGTACTTTGGAATTTGTACTTGTAACTGAGTTTTCACGGATTTACTTATCTGATGCCTCATGATTATGCTGTGAACCGTTTTTCTATGATGTCTGCGTGACTGTGCTGTCAATAAACTGTATAACGTTACAGCAGGTTTCAATGTTTCCTGACCTTTACGTTCCTGTGGTGTGTGATCGCAATGTGTAGTATGAAAGGACCTAGTACATTCGCGTAGATGTATATACATCTTTACACACTTGTCGGCCATCTGTAAGCCGGACCACGGCTGATTGTTATTGTCAGAAGACTATTTTGTCTTCTTGCCACCGTCATTGAATTGACGCATATCCCGCCACTGACATCTACATAAGGATTTATATCTTTACATATAGTGTTGGCCTGTGTGGCCTACTGAAGAAGATGTTAAAGCAAACAAACTTTAACATAAAGTGGTGAGCCAGTTTCGTGGGGTATCATACCATCCAACAGAGGTTCAACGGAATTTACAGTGTTACCAAGTCAAGAAGATCAAGTCAAGAGTTGCACTGTTTCCAGTCCTTCTCGTATGCCAACTCAGGATTGCAACACCCGATGTCAAGAATTACGTTTGAATGCCAGTATCACCTAAGAGATCCTGTAGACATCAATGTTGTACTTCATTTTGATACCAGATGTCCATCATTGTTGTTGTTGCGGAGGCCGGAAGTTCTTGATTTTGAAGATAAGTGGTTTTTTGTGTTGTAAACTGTACCCCTGTAATATGTAATCCAGCCTTCCTCAGAGCTTGCTCTATTTATTATATTTTTTGTTACATGTTTTATGTTCCAGATTTACGTGGGCCGTTGGGTTGGTGACTTACGTTAGGATACATCCCAGTTCATCCAGGGCATACGTAAGCGATCTTTAGGGACACTTTTGCAGACTTCCCTCAGTGGAATTCCAGCTCATGGTAGCTGTAGGATTTTGAGTCCACTGTGTTTGGTTGTCTGTGACAACTGATTGTTTAGCTGTATCGTCAAGTTTTTTCACTGTTGTTATCGTCTTAATTTCGTATACGTATCTTATTTTGGTGATCCATTTTGTTTGTAAACATCCGTCTCAATCTGCCTATCGTTTATTTATATACACCATTTATGTTTATACCTTGTAGTGTCACTTGTCTACTTCATATTTGCTGCTCTCATTGGAAGCTTTGCAATATTTCTTATCTTTATTTCCGCTTTCTGACTTTATTTGATTCCTGCGAACGTGGTCCTTTGTCGTTTATATCTTGTCCTTGTAACTCTTGTTTGTGCTGTCTATTTTCTCATGCTCTATCGATATTTTAATAAATTTTGCTTGTAATTAATAACATTATTAATAGTTGGAAAGGTAATTATACAAGCTCTTAAGCAAGGACTTGCCACCCATTGAGTTGGGATAAAGTGAGCTTCTCCAGGTATATTTACATAAGTTACCTATCTCATAAAATTAGACATAATGTCTACTTTAGACTACTTCATTAAACAAGGGAAATCTCTTGATATGACTACTGAGGAAATAAAAGAATTCGCACGTGTCGAATATGACAAGGCTCAGAAGTTCGAGGAGAGGAAACTTCAAATGGAAATTGAAAAACAAATAATGGAGGCTAAAGATAGGAAATTTCAGATGGAAACTGAAAAACAGAAATTAGAGGCTGAAGAAAGAAAAATTCAACAGCAAATGGAAATGGAAGAGAAAAAACTTCAGATGCAAAGGGAAGAGAGGAAACTTCAGATGCAAGCTGAAGAAAATATGAGATTGCACGAGGAAAAGGTGTTGTCTGTAGAGCTGGAGAGATTAAAGGTGGTGAATGGTGTTAATACACAAAATTCTACAGACACTCAAACTACTTCTCATAAGACAAATAGTCATTCTTATAAGCTCAGATTGCCTGCTTTTAAACCTACCTCTGACGATGTCTTATTTTACCTGAATAGATTTGAACTTACATGTGAGTTTCAGAAAATAGACAAGTCGGAATATTGTGCACGACTTATGGAACTACTTAAGGGTGAAGCTATGAATGTTGTAAGTAGGTTGGAGGGGCCCGACAAAAATAACTATGATTCTGCCAGGGCTGTCTTGTTAAGGAAATACCAACTTGAGGAAGACGGTTATCTATTACCGGAGACTGGGGAAGATTTTTCAGAGTTCATAGCAAATATACGTCTTACGTTCTCATGTTGGGTTGAGATCTCAAAAATTGAACACACATATGATGCCCTCATGAACTTATTACTTCGTGACAAAGTCATGTCGTCTGTAAACGCTTCTTTTCTTTCTTTTCTACATGAGCGAAAGCCTACAAACTTGAAAGATATGGAACAATACTGTCGCCAATACGTCACGGCACATCCAAATGTTACTGTTAGCAAATCTCAAGTCAGAAAAGAGTTACCCGTGGCTTCGGAAATACCATATGCTCCTAATTTGCGCCATAGATCACAAAGTGCTGATCGCAATTTTGGTAGGAGAGATAATCGTGATTTTAGACAGTACCAAGAAGGTCCATCACGTAGTAATTCTCCCTCTCCAAGAAATTGGAGACAATTTAACGGACCTCAGCATTTTGGTTCCAACAATTATGGTAATTTTGGAAGGGGTAACTACACTAGAGACTATCAACCTTACAATAATTTTTCTCGGAGACAACAAAATCCATCTAATAGATATTTTGATTCAAGAGGAAATAGTAATCGCAACTATGCTAACTGGGGTTAAAATCCGAACAATGGTTTCAATGCAGGAAATAGCAATGGTCCCAATAGAGATAATAGTTGTGATAGATCTCGATATGACGGTAGATCTCCAAATGATAGATCGCATCGCCATGCTAACTCTGCTCAACAGGAGCCCCAGGTTATTGATAATCAAGGTAACAATAATAATAGTGTTTCTAATGCTACTGCTTGCTCTGCTTTCGATTTCGAGAGAGCATCTCAGTGCCCGAAGTGCACAACTTTGTTCCAACCTACAGCTAGAACTACCTTGAGTTGCGGTCATCCTCTTCCGACTACTCTTCCTGCTTTGTCTGCACACGACGGAAGAAGGTCTCTTACCCTACATAAAGGATTTGTAAATAATAATCCAGTCTCAGTACTCTTTGATTCCGGATGCATGACTGTTGAGATTAGACAGTCTCTAGTTCATCCATCTTGCGCAACAGGTAATATGGTGAAATGTGTGACATTCGGTGGGACAATTGAGACTTTTCCGACTGCTATAGTCCACATTCCCACACCATTTTTCACTGGTTACATACACGCATGTATGCTCAGAGCACCTATCGCCGACCTTACTGTCGGACAGATACATGGTATAAAGATATGTACGCCGGTACAAATTGCTGCTTGGGAACGGCAACATAACCTTACTGCCTCCACGCTAATGACTGTGCCGAAATCTTATCACCAAGTACATTCTGCTAACGCGATACATTCTGCTAATTTGGTGCAATCTTGCAGTGTTGATGATACGATTGTTCATCATGCTAATTTTAGTGCTTCTTGTAACCCAGTTCGACATACCTCAGTACGTCGTAATTCTAATTTTGACTCTTCTTTAACTACTATTATAGAAGAAGATCCTTTAGTTTTGTCTGACACACACACTAACTTTATAGCTACGACTGAATCTACATCCAGTCACGTTGATTGCAACTTCTTTGCTGCAATGACTAGCGTTTTCTTTGCCACATGTACGGACTTAATTGTTAGTACATATTTATACCTTATGAGTTTCTTTACCTTTCTTACTGAATCTGTTAGCTCAGTATCTTCGTCTTTTACGACTTTTTGTCGCACTCACTGCTTTCCTTTTAAACTTCGACGTAGGTCCAAGTTTACTACTGTATGCTTTTACATCTGTATTATATCTTTCTTACTTTTTTCTTTGCCCAGTACACAGGCTATGACTTCAGTTCAACCTTTGAGATGTACGCCTATGTCTACTGCATTTCCTTTGTCTTGCGCAAAATCTCAGATTATCAGCCATAATAACACTCTTAGTCATCACGACCATCTTCCAGATTTGCTTATAGATTTCGGTATCACTTATATATCTGCGACTCTATTATACATTATCGCACACTTTTAGAACACTTTTATTACCCAGGTTAATTCAGGATTCTGGTTTAGTCTGTGCCACTTTCTGTGTTATTTTTTTTTCTGTAACGGAGGAAGGTTTGATTGACATACCACAGGGGTCGGAAGTTTACACAGCCACATTTGGTAGGTTAAATTTAAAGTTAATTGTTGCCTTTTATAAAATCCTACCGTTATTAAAATAGAAATTTTCATTCATTTTTTTCACAGCAACGGCCTTCCCATGAGAATCAGAGTTGCTATGTTACGTGATTAAGCTGTTCCTTTTCAACATGTTCTATATGTCACCTTGCGCTGCTTTTCCGGTTCCAGTGAAGCCAGTCGGCATTTTGACGCCACAGTAGCTTGTTTTTGTATCTTCATGCTCACAAGATTTTTTTAAAGACCACTGGAGTTGTTGATACTGATAGTGTATGTTTAATTTAAGACATTGTGTTATTTCCTTTTCATACACCATGTCATGATCATATTATTATTACGAGATGACTGTGTTTTGGATAATCGTTGAATATGTAACAATTATGGTGATAATACTATTTAAACTTAGATTATCATTATGATACATTTCGGTAATATACATTGGAAAGGTATTTTTTCTGACATTGTGATGTATTTTTCCTTTACCCAGCGCTTGATTGTGCGCTAGGGGGTAACTAGGTATACCGATATTATTAATGTTGATGTCTATAATAAGTTCATCATTGGTACTTTATAAGTTTATTAACTTGCTTACCATGCATATTATGCTATTTTTAGATGGTAACTAGTTATTTGTTGTTTGGTATAGATATGCATTGTTTAACTTAATGGTTACCATAATATATCATTGCTTTCTTTTTTTTTAAATTCTCATTTCATTGCTTTCTTTCAACGCCAGTCATTCTTCTCGTACTTCATCTTATCTTTTCACTTTGCACTTATTAAATCATAGTTAGTCTATACTTGATATACTTCATATTTCTTTGAATTTGATTATCTTTGTATACTTATCTTATTATCTTTCTATACTTCATTTTCTTACTTTACACTAACTTCTATACCCTCTTTTGTTCATTTATTGTTATGACTTAACATAGTGTAATCCTTGTGTGGAGATATTGGAATTGCATCGACCTCAAATTTTTTGTTCCATGTACTTTTCAAAAAAAAAAAAATGATGATATCATTTTTTTCCCCGGGGGTCGGTGTAGTCTGTTAAGTCATGTTTTATTAATGGGAGTTAGGTGTTAAAGATTTGTATGTATGGGTCGGATTTTTGTACACACGTTAGTTAGCACGCTTTGGTGATGAGATGATTTTTTAGTTGGGGGCTTTATGCTCGGTAATTTTTGAACACAGCTCAACTGAGTGGTTGCTAGTTTGTTTTTTAAAAATAGGATAAAGAAAGTTTTCGAATGTTCTTAGTGAGGTTTTTTTGGGAAGAGACGGTTGAGCTGAGCTTTAGTCTCACGCGATTAGTTCGCGCATGAGTAATTTTTACTGAGCTGTTCTGAGAAGTTGTAACCTCGTGACAGTGTGTGACTGGCAGGGCTTCGGGATGGTCGTTCCATCTTGCAAGTGCGGTCTAGGGTATTTTTTGTGAAAGAGAGAATTTGTTACATTGAAGATATTTCGAGGCCAGGGATTGTATGGGCCATTAGATATATTCACATTTCCTATGATGGATTTTCGAAGATAGTTGGATTATTTAAGGGAATGTTCTTTCTCCCAGGAGATTTATTATCCAAGTCAGAGAGTATGCTGGCTTGTTGATGTACTGTATTTATTATTCAAAGCACTTGGATTAGGCTGGCTTGTTGATGTACTGTATTTACTATTCAAAGCCATGGAGTATGTCAGCTCAGGTTATATTACTGTGAACTGCGAGGTATGCAGTCCCTGTTGATGGATATTTTCGTTGTCATTACTATGAAATATGAGCTGCTATGTTCTGCAGCCTATGTACTTTGGAATTTGTACTTGTAACTGAGTTTTCACGGATTTACTTATCTGGTGCCTCATGATTATGCTGTGAACCGTTTTTCTATGATGTCTGCGTGACTGTGCTGTCAATAAACTGTATAACGTTACAGCGGGTTTCAATATTTCCTTACCTCTACGTTCCTGTGGTGTGTGATCGCAGTGTGTAGTATGAAAGGACCTAGCACATTCGCGTAGATGTATATACATCTTTACACACTTGTCGGCATTCTGTAAGCCCGACCACGGCTGATTGTTATTGTCAGAAGACTATTTTGTCTTCTTGCCACCGTCATTGATCTGACGCATATCCCGCAACTGACATCTACATAAGGATTTATATCTTTACATATAGTGTTGGCCTGTGTGGCCTACTGAAGAAGATGTTAAAGCAAACAAACTTTAACAAGTCATTGTGTCAGATCATGCTTCGAAAGGTTCAAAATGGTTGGCTACGGCATGAATGGAAAACATTCAAAGAAGCTTCGAGTCTGAAGGAGCTGGTGTGGATCTACTGTCCTGGTCATGCTGCGGTATGCGGTACTGAGAGAGCTGTATCAAGAGCACCCACAGTTTTGACACTGGATATGGATATGGGACAGATACCGAGAACAATGAATGATTGCGTGTTAAAGAATGACATTGCAATAGATGAATCATCAAAGTTAAGATTGTTGGAATTTGGCATCAAATGAAAGGCTATCAGAGATGGACGTATGAGACGATGCATCCGTCGTGTATATTACCAGCGAGCTATATGAACAGTTAGCATTCACACTCTTCGACATATACTGAGGGAGACTGAGCACTTATGGGTTTGCTCAGAGTGCAATGATGTCGATTCTGTTCAACATTAACAATAACAATCAACTTTGCATTGGCTGCGAAAGAGCGCCGAGTTCAGCAGTCATAGTTAAACAACAACACCAGTGTGACAAGTAGGGTGTATGTGGGTGGATGTGGAAGATCGAGCAACAGTCATACACCTCCCGTCTAGCTCACTGTCTAAGGATTAATACACCAACTCCAACAACCATATCAATCTCCGTGAATATATTATATCACAAATAAATCACAAATAAGTCACAATGGGCGCAGGGCTATTACAATCAGTGGCGACATAACAAATCCCGAGTATTCTTCAATCACTCTGATTCTCGGAATATCTACAGCCACAAAATAGGACACCGGTACTTCATAAATCCACTGCACAACTCTAGCCCTCTACTCGCGCAGAACTATAGACATCCACCCTTATCTTCTCTACGCTCTTTGATGTCTCCTGTCTACTGTCTACTCTCTACTTACTCAACACACCTCCATGTCTGACTGACCCCTTTCATTTGTTTTCACTCAAACACGTGGAACTCTTCCGCACTCCACTGAGCTTCATTCACGCATAACCATAGCTAGCAGCTTGTCTTGATCTCTGCTCATAACATTGCTTGTAACTAAAATATTACAAGGCAAGCATACCCAACTCACAACAACTCAAATTACTAATTAAACTCCGGCTGGAGCATGGGAACATTCATACATGCAAAACACCCTCAAAACACTCCGTGACATCCACTCTTTCCCCACGTGAAAAACAGGGGTTTTTCACCCAGGAGATAGTGATGGGAGTCTTATACATCTCTAAAACCAAAATACATCATCAAAGTAAACAATGCTTCCATCCAAAATACACAAACCCACAATAATAGCATACAAATTATTCTAGCGACAATCACATTCAATATCTCTTAAATTAAACAAAATTCATTTTCACAGCAGAGAAATGCATGCAAAATCTACACACTTCATGTCAAGTCATCCAAATACACAAACAAAACTACAAGCAAGAATAATCAATCAAAATCAAAATCAGCTCGTTTGCTGTCTTGTCCTCCTAGTAACATCAAACTGGTGTAGGATTACTGTTCATCTGGTCAACCAATTGCTTGGTGATTGGGCAGACTGCAGAAAACTAGTGGCAACCACTTATGACCAATGCCGAAGCATCTGCCGTGAGAAAGAAAATTTTGTCTAAATCAGAAAGCATCAAAAGTTGACTACTTGCAAAAATATTCTCAAATTGTGTCTAAGTCACTTTGACACTTATTTGTACAAATCACTCTATTAGGCCTTCCCTTCTCAGTTAGTGATGTTAGTTTTCGGGCTTTGTAATTTCAATATTATACTATCAGAGGCCCCTTCTGGCATCATATTCATCTCAGCCTTGGTCATACTCTTCAGGGTAGCTGCTCCATTTAGGCTGACGATATCCACGGCTACTACCACAGCTACAACAACAGCTATCACTGCCATAACTCCATCTACAACGTGCTCTACTGTAAAGAGGGTAACTCTCTCTTCTGTCTTCCCAGCGGCAATCTCCTCTGAAACTACATCTGTATACTTCTCCTGCTCTTCGTTCATTATCGTTTCGTTTGTAGGAACTATATCCCCTGCTCATTCCTTGTCTGTTTCTAAATCCGTTACGACGTTCACTTTGAAAACTACAACAGTAACGATTGCTACTCGTGAGACTTCCTCTAAAGTGTCTGAAATCTCTTAAGTCATTGATTTCTCTTTTGTAATGTTTCTCATGTGACATACGAGCACCACGACCCACTCTGCGATATTTCTCAATCAGCTTTCCGCGCTCTTCTTTCACCCGGTCTGTCTCAGGATAATTGACAGATCCATAACATTCACCTTCTTCTGGCAAAGTAAAGTTCACCTTCGTTTCATTTCTGCATTTTCCGGAATATTCATCTTACGTTCACCCAATTCCTTTGCTGTTTTAATATGCCTCCCAATGTTAGTGTGACGGATGAAACTCAGCTGTCCATGAACCGTGAGATGATAGTATTGTAGTCTCGTATAGCATCGCAGCCCCTGGATTTGTGTGAAACACAATAGTCAGCGTGGATTCCACGCGGGCTCATTAGCATGCACAATAGCAACGTGGAATTCTACAACGTGGGCTAATTAATATGATAAACAGTTTTTCATGCGTGCATCCAGGACGTAGCTTTGTCTTAAAGGGGAGGTTAAGCCACGCCTTCTGCCTTACCTTAGGGCGATCGAAATCAACTACCTCCTTCACCTTTCTTTCTTCCTGCATAGTAGGGCGTTGCCAGAGTCCAACGAGGAAAGCGGGATACGATCAAAGGCAGCATTGGTCCCAAAAACGGACGAAGCAGTTTCACGCCTTCGTCTAGCATCTCAGTGCGAAACTGAGAAGAGCGCTGAAACCGCTCGCAGAACGAGACGAACAGGAAAGACGAGCGGTCAGATAGTTAGGTAATAGAGCGGAGACTGGCGGCGCTGGAATCAGAAAGTTTCCTGATTTCAAATAAGGCGTTAAACTTAACATCTAGATATTACCTCTCATTTCATTTAATATATATTGAGACCACCGAAGAATGCAGTTTATCATTCGTTTGCCAGAGATTTAAAGGAGCACTAGCTTATAGTAGAATCCTGCTAGATTTCCTCTGGTTTTTCAGCTATATTGGAGTGAATTCATTCTGTGCAACAGTAACATATATTAGTTTCAAGTGATCAGTGGTCTAGTTCTTTCATTTTTATTTCACTGCATTTTGTGTTAATTTAAACCTATTAAATAAACCCATCTCAAAAGTTTCCAGTTGTAAATTAAATGATTTATCTATACGTTATTTCCCAATATAATAGATGCTTAAATTTAATTTTGAAGCCGTTAAGGGATTTATTACCAATTAATACAGTTTAGTTCTGTGTGTATATATATATATATATATATATATATATATATATATATATATATATATATATATATATATATATATATATATATATGTGTGCGTGTGTGTGTATGGTTTTTAACAATTAGACTCGCGGAGAGTTTTTCTTAAATATATATAATTGAGCACGCGAGTGTATAAAATAGTCTTAACTGTAAAATTATCGAGCGTCAGAATATGATTTCATGTTTTTCTATTTTTTTTTTTCACATAGAATGATCATACACCTTTGCGTCCCAGCAATTAGAGAGTCCTCCAGAATCGGTTCTTCAACATCCAGAATTTTTTGAACATTTAAATATAATCTTGTGGCTGCCTGTGCGGTCTCGCTGTCTAAATTTAAATGAGAGAAAGCAAACCCAGCCCGGATGAAAAAGGAGGAGGGCGGCCTGCATGGAGGCCGTAAGGAGGCAGCCCCCTCCACCATGCAAAGGCACAACAGGCCAATCACCTGTTTTCTTTAAACCACGATTACAAGTAACACAAGAGAGAAAACCGGACTGATTCTAAAGGCGACGAACTGGAACGGACTACGGACTACGACTTATGGAACATGGAACACAAGAAGTATAAATGGGAAGGAAGAGGAGCTGGTGGAGGAGATGAGGAAAGCAAAACTAGAAATCCTGGCTATAACGGAAACAAAGAAAAAAGGACAAGGAGTCATGGATCTCAATGGCAACACGCTGCTCTACAGTGGTGTACCCATATCCGAAAGAGCTAAAGGGGGTGTGGGTTGCATTGTGGCCCAAAATCAAAAAGATAGTATCAAGGGGTGGAACTTTGTCTCAGAGCGTATTATGGTTGTGAAACTAAAAGAAGGAGAAACCATAGTCAACCTGGTCATAGTGTATGGGCCAAATGAGGATGAGAGAGCAGAGGTCAAGGATGAATTCTTCGAGCTGCTTCAAAGGACAGTGGATGACTGCCTAGATGAAGTTATCATGCTCGGAGATTTTAATGCCAGAGTTGGAAATGACCATGCTAGATGGGGTGGAGTTATCGGAAGATATGGATAAGATACTCTCAATGACAATGGAAAGCGACTCCTTAGATTCTGCAGTGAGCAGAATCTGATCATTACAAACACAAAGTTCCCCCATAAGCGCATACATGCATACACTAGATGTGAACCAACCAAGAATGAGAAGTCAGTGATCGACTATGCCATTGTTCGGAGAAGCTCATTCAAATATGTCCGAGATGCAAGAGTCTGGAGGGGGCCAGAGATTGGAAGTGATCACTACCTGCTAACAATCAAACGAACAAATGAAAGAGTTGCTCAGCCTAGGAACTGCTCAACATCACGCAAGAAACCAAGTAAACGAGCAGGAGAAATGAGCATTAGGACCTACAAGCTGAGAGAGCCAGAAATTAAGACCAGATATCAGGGGCTTATTGCTGCAGCGGTGAGCAACACAGAAGAACAACCTGATGACTTGGAAACCCTCTGGATTAAATTCAAGGATATCATAAAGACAGCTGCTGCAGAAGCATGTGGTGAAGTCCGACTTGGGAACCAGAGAAAGAGGACACCTTGGTGGACAGAGGAAGTCAAAGAGAAAATAAGAGAGAAGAAAATGGCATGGAAACAATACTTAGGAGCTAAAAACACAACAGGACAAATGGAAAAATATAGAGAATATGTGACACTCAGAACAGAAGTAAAGAACAAAGTGCTAGCAGCAAAACAGAAATCCTGGGAAGAATTTGGAGAAAAGCTAGAAAAAGATGCACAAGAAAACCAGAAATTGTTCTATAAGACCCTAAAGAACACGAGGAAGGAAAAACAATGCCCTCTCAAATTTATAAAGGACAAGCAAGGCAAATTGCTTACTGCTCCGAAGGAAGTAATGGAAAGATGGAAAGAATATTTCTCAGAACTCCTTGATGGTGAGCAAGGTCAAACATCAGAAATGATAACCACTAGCACAGAAGAGGAAACCAATGGTGATGAAGATGACATAAAGATGGAAGAACTGAAGGCAGCATGGTGCAACAAGACCATACCAAAGGATTGGGAGATCGCCATCATAACACCAATTTTCAAAAAGGGTGACAATCGACAGTGTGGAAACCATAGAGGCATATCTCTTCTCAGTGTCCCTGGAAAAAATCTACTCTAGAATCCTAGAGCAGAGACTCCGACGCCTAGCTGAGCCACAGTTGGATGAGGTCCAGTGCGGATTCCGAGCAAACCGAAGTACTCAAGACCTAATCTTCACACTCAGACAGCTGAGTGAAAAGGCCCTTGAGTATAAGAGTGAGATCCATCTTTGTTTCATAGATCTGGAAAAGGCGTTTGACAGGGTCCCTTGGAGCAAACTTTGGGACTGTTTGGCAAGGAAGAATATTCCAGCACCTCTGATTCATGCTATACAGAGCTTCTACAAGTCTTGCAGAAATTATGTGAGGACAGCAAACCATAAGTCAGAAGAGTTCAGGACCACCACTGGTGTAAGACAAGGTGATATCCTATCACCTTACCTCTTCATACTTCTTATGGACGATGTCATCAAGGCATGTAAGGAGAGAACAAGAAAGTATTCAGTGGGGTACTGGAAGATGAGACAGGTCTATATTTCAGAGCTGGCATTTGCTGATGATGTTGCCCTGATTGCTAAATCAGAGGCACATCTCCAATCCAACCTGCAAGTCTGGAAGGAAGAGCTGGAGAAGAGAGGGATGGTCATAAGCAGCTCTAAAACAAAATCCATGGTGATATCACGAGAAGAAAGAAGACATCAGATTAAGCTGGGAGAACAGGTCCTGGAGCAGGTCGACCATTTTAAATACCTCGGAGCTATTATAGACCGAAAGGTAGGCATCAAAGAAGAGTTGGCCACTCGAAAAGCAGCAGCTGGGAGACTTTTTCAGGCCATAAATCGAAGATTCCTCAGCAAGAGAGAGGTTGGTAAGAAAACGAAGATGGCTGTATACCGCTCCACCTATGTCCCAGTCTTGACATATGGATGCGAGTCATGGGCAATGACTACAACCCATAAAAGCCAGATCCAAACCTCAGAAATGAGGTATCTGAGGAAGTTGGTTGAAGTAACAAGAAGAGACATGGTACGCAACCAGACGATACGTCAAGGCCTAACATGCCACCCCCTACGGACCCAAGTAGAACAGTCCCAACTAAGATGGTTTGGCCATGTCTGCAGAATGGGAGAAGATCGGATACCACGACAAGCATAGGAAACAAAGAGCCAAGGATCCAGACCCCGAGGACGACCCAGAGTACGCTGGGAGGACAACATTAGACAATCTTTGAAGGACCGAGGACTAGAATGGAACCAGGCCAGGAGGAAGACAGCTGATAGAATAGTCTGGCGCTCTCTCTTCCAAACCTCTACACCTCACGGTAGAAGGGGAACGACTAAGTAAGTAAGTAAGAAAGCAAACCCAAGAACATTTAAATCATAAATCAATATAGTCTGTAAAAATTAACTGGAGAAGAACAATTGCCAGAGCGATATATTTTATTTTTACTGGTCTGATGTGGAAAAGAATCTATCATCTATGTACACTGACAGTCACGTAATTTTCACTAGATTTAAAAAACCCCGAAGAAAAACATACCTCAATGTTCAGTCATACAATTTCCTTATATTTTATTTAGTATATATACACTATCTACTCTTGTGCTGAAAGGTGAATGTTGCAAAAAAATGGAATGAAATGAATTGGTAAGTTTACATATGATTTACAAATATTTATATTTATAAATATTACAACACGTTTTCCAATTATAGGAACAAAAAATTATATCAGCGGTGCTGTTAATTAAGGATATAACGTTTATCAGCTATGCTGTTATTTACGTATAATTTATCCACTATGATCTTATTATTGTCTCTTGCTACGCTAATTCACGTTTTCTTCATTGACAGTTCTATGCTCACAATGCCGACAGAAATGGTACTAATGTGTACTCATCTCTCTTAAGTCTGTTCTTCTTTGTTTGGTTCACACCACCGGCCGAGTATCGTTCCTTTAGCCCACCCAAGACTGAGGGGGACCAAAGATGTAGAGTCTGGTCAACCTCTATGCTCCTGCGGAGTTCCAGGCAGCGGGATTGACTCGAACATACGACCTCAGGTTTTTTTTAGGACACAATTAAACCTGCAACAAAGCAAAAATAGGGGCTAATTTCTGTCCTCAAGCCCACCTATTTCTAGTGTGAGTGAAATGAGCGTGTCTCCGATGTATGCATGTGGGATGAATGACAACATGGCTCAGTATGATTTAGCAATAGCGAGACAAGACAGGTGTCTACTTGCAAAACATTCTTTCTGATAAACTAATACATGGATACATTCAATAATATAGATTCAATACATGAATACATTTTATACATGAATACATCCCATAATATAAATCAATACATGAATAAATCCAATAATATGTACACCTAGGTGTGATACAACAATGTCCTTCCCCCTATACTATATCACGCCCTCTCTGACAATAGCTGGTAACATATATCCTAACAATATTGTTATGTTCTTATGATAGGAGTATATGAGACGAGGACTGGTTGGTGATATATCAGGTTGGAGTTATAGGAGACAATAGATTGGAGTTAGATGCGACAATAGATTGAGTCCTGACAAGGACTGTTTTGGTTATATTGGAGTTAGTCTTATCTGAGACAATAGATTGAGTTATAGGAGACAATAGATTGAGTCCTAACAAGGACTGTTTTGGTTATATTGCAGTTGGTCTTATCTGAGACAATAGATTGAGATATAGGAGACAATAGATTGAGTCCTAACAAGGACTGTTTTGGTTATATTTGCAGTTTGGAGTTATCAGAGACAATAGACTGAAGTTATAGACTGACAATAGATTGAAGTATAGGAGACAATAGGTTGAAGTATGAGTCCTATTAGTCTTCGTCTATTCAATCATAATAGGAAATACAATCATTATACTTAATTCCCCCCAAGATACAATCAGTAACCTGATAGGTAGTATAAATGACACACAACAAATACCAACGGTTATCGTAAAAATATTTACCCTCCTAAGATTTTAAACTGGCCAGGTTTTGACGCGACTTAGTGAAGTAGGTTGCAGGTCGATGCCCTCAGGTAAGTTACCATAAATCAAGGTGACAGCTTCTCCCTCTTCAGTCTGTATCTCTGGCGTCAAGTTCGGGGTTGCGTGGTTAGCATAAAATCCGCCCGATTATATAGTCAAGTAACTACTTGAGGAAAGCTTTCGGTTGGTTCCTGGCGGAGCAAGTTGATTGGTTTCCTCCGGTTTTGTACCTGGTCTCATACAGCCTAATTTTATTCAGTTTTCATCGGCCATCTTGCGTGAACAAGATGGCCGTTAATTTATTCTGTCTCAGAGACTGGTGAACGTTGATCGTTGATTGGTTGAAGCAAATCTGTATCTCGACATAGTGATTAACAAAGTAGTGGGTTACACTTCGTTTCACGACATAGCCCCCTCCTTTCCTAGCTGTGACTTGTCATAGCTGACGTGTAAACCCCTGCTGTGGTTAATCCTTTTGCGTCTGTCCTTCCAGAGTACTAGGGTGTCGACGTAAAAAATCAGCTCCTACATTGTCTCTTCCCGGAATGTAATTCACGGTAAAGGAATAAGGCGCCAGAAGCAGACTCCACCTTAACAATCTCGAATTTAGCTTTTTAGATGCAGCCAAGAATGTTAAAGGTTGGTGATCGCTTTGGACAATGAAGTGTGTCCCATACAGATAAGGTGAAAATTTGTTGATGGACCAAATTAGAGCTAAACATTCCTTCTCTATGGTCGAGTAGTTCAACTCAGCTGCATTCAGCTTCCTACTGGCGTAGGCGACTGGTAAAAGTTCCTCCGGCTGGGCTTTTGATTTCTGCAAGAGAGTTGCACCTATCCCTATACTGCTAGCGTCCGTCCTTAATACAAATTCCTGTGTGATATCGGGTAGTGTAAGGATTGGTTTGCTGGTGAGTTTTGCTTTTAGCTCTGTGTAAGCTTTTTCACAATCAGCATTCCATTGGATTTTGTCAGGCTGTCCTTTCTTCGTTAAGTTGGTTAATGGTGCACACAGAGAGTTAAAGTGGGGTATGTACTTCTGATAGAACCCACATAAAGACACGAATGATCTCACATCTTTCTTCGTTTGAGGTCTGGGTGCCTTCTTTAGCTTCTCTATATTCTTTGGGTCAGGAGACATATGACCTGTAGAAATAGTGTGACCTAAGAATTCCAACTCCTTACAACCGATATAGCACTTGGTTGGACGTGCAGTCAATCCAGTTTCTCTCAGTCTGTCAAACAACATGGAGAGCGCTACTATATGCTCTTCAAATGTGTTTGTAGCAACAAGAATGTCATCCATAAAGTTAGTGATATGGGGATTTTGTAGAGGTTCCAATAATTTCCTCATCATTCTTGAAAAGATACTTGGAGCATTTTTCAGCCCAAAGGGTAGTACATTAAACTCGTAGTGTCCGTCTGATGTACTGAATGCCAGCATTTTCCTAACTTCTGGTTTCACTGGTATTTGGTAGTATCCCTTGCTTAGATCTACCTTCGATAAATACCTAGCCTTACTCGTGTAGAGAACAGCTGGTTGGTGTCAGGTAATGGGTCCACCTGAGATTCTGTGATCGCATTTAGCTTCTTGTAGTAAATACATAACCTGTGTTCACCACTAGGCTTCCTTAATAGCACCACACTTGAGCTATAGGGAGATTCAGACTTTGAAATAATTCTCTTTTAAGAGATAGTCAATCTCATCCTTGAGTGTTTGTGCTTGCTATTGTTCAGTCCATGTCCGCAGCAATGCTTCCAGTGGACTGTGTATGGGGACGGCAATACAACAACGTTGCCGGACCCACACCTATTTCTATTGTAAGGGGCAGTATACCGAAGTGGGGCCTGTCTCCATCAACTGTTTGGTACAGCCCTGGTTCCTACCTCCTATGGTTCGGGTTTGTTTCTGCAGCTTTTTTAATACTGGTTGCTGACCAAATTTTCCAAATGATCCAGGCCATGGTGTTCCGACAAATATCTAGTCGGGGTGGGATGTCTCTCGTCCCCTCTCTGTACAATACGGAGAGTTGCCATGGTTACTGGTGTAACAGTAGACTTGTTGTGATTTCGTTTTCTCGTTATCACTGCTTCTACCTGTTGTTTTCTCTTGTGTATCTTCTTTGTGGGCCTACGTCCGCAACAATGCTTCCCTAGGTCCTGTAACTGGTCTACGCTTCTGAATGAGGTTACCTGGTTACATTCTGAACAGGATTTCATATACCGACTTATGTCTTCAATTATTCCTGGCCAGTAATATCGCAATGCTATATTTTGACCAGTGGCTCCTTTTCCTCTGTGACCACTGTCTGATGTAGCATGCTCTTGCTCCATAATTTCCTCCCTATAGAATTTTGGCACTACCAGCTGTCCATGCCTTTTAGGTCCTTTTCCAGCTTGTCTGTAGAGTAGGCCATTTTCCATATAGTAGTCTCCTTTCTCTGGAGGGTTATGGGCCTTTGGCAATTTGCCAAAACAAGGCTTCAATGTGCTATCTGCTGTTTGAGCCTTTTTCATCTTTGTACGATGAATGTTTATTGGATCTCCCTCCTCCTTTTTGGTGCTCGACCTGGTATGGTTTGCTGCCATGACAACAGGTTTTATTGGGTCACCCAAAAAGACATATTTACATCCTATTACCAGCGGGTATATAGGATCATCACTTACTGCTGCTCTTATCACTCCTTCTACATAGCGAGTTCTCACGTTGATCCTTGCTATGGGAAGTGTCATGGTGCCGGTTCCCTGCATTGCCCCTTGTATGTCCACTGTTTCTGTGGTAAGTTGATCAGGGTGCACTAGGGCTGCACTCACGACTGAGTCGAATTCCAATCCGGAATCATATAAGCACTGAATTTTAGTGCCATTACATGTCACTTCCTCACAGACAGGGGGATGGTGGAGGTCATTCTGACTAACTGCCAGTTCCTTCCTTCCCTTGTTCCCTGTTGTGAGACACGCAGCGTAATAAGGAGGGTTCTTCCTTCTGCAGTCCGCAGTATTGTGGTTACTCATTAGACAAGTTTTACACCACTTTCCTTCTTTCCGGTAAGGTGTCTTATCCGATCTTAGAGGGTTTTTGTCCTTTTGGTCAAATCTTTGTTTGTTCCTTGTGGTATGGTCCTTTTGTTCATATTTGGTATAGTTTTGTGATGATTTGAAGTTTTCACCCTGCTTCTTCTTATTTCCTAATAATTCTGCCTGAGCTGCTTGATATCTCTCAGCAACAGTTACAATATCTTCCAATCTCTCTGCTCCTTGTTCCATGATAAACTTCCTCATTTCTTGAGGCATGGACTCTTTCACTTGCTCCATCATTATCATTTCTTTCAGATCCTGACACTTTCCTAAACTACTCCATTTTTCCAAATAGGTTTCCAGTCTAGCAGAGAATTGGTGATAGTTTTCTCCTGGAAGAAGTTTAGCTGTTCGGAATTTCTTTCTATATGATTCTGAGTTCTTTTCATATCTCACAAGCAGTGCCTGCTTCAGGATTTCATAATCTTCCTGGTCATCTCTTGAGAGCTTCAAATACACATCGTAGGCCACACCTCTCAATCCCTGAGATAGTTTAAGACTCCATTTTTCTTTCACTAAGCCATAGGTAGTGGCTAGTCTTTCGTATCTATCCAGGTACGACTCAATGGCGTCTTCTTTCTCAACAAATGGGTCCAGATGAAAATTCATGGCCCCACTTGAGGTGCTCTGGCTGGAGCTACTCTCAGAGTGAGGTGAGCTACCACCATTATTGCCAGTATTTGCCTGAATTTCAAGCTCTTTTAATCTCAACTGATGGTCTCTCTCTGCTTGTAATTTCCTTTCCTCAGCTTCTAACCTTTTAGTTTCTCTTTCAGCTTCCAGTCTTTTGTCTTCTCTCTCAGCTTCCAGTCTTTTGTCTTCTCTCTCAGCTTCCAGTCTTTTTGTCTTCTCTCTCAGCTTGCAACCTCCTTTCTTCAGCCTCAAATTTCTTTGCTTCTCTATCAGCCTCTAATTTCTTTGCTTCAGTCTCTAATTGCAACTTTCTTTCTTCCCTATCCATGTGTTTGTCCACTTCTGTTGTGACATACTGAGTGAGAGCATCACCTGTCAAATTTAATTCCTTACCCATCTGCATGATCGCAGTTCTGAACTTCACTAGTTCAGCCATGGCGTTGCTTAGAGAGGGTATGTAAATTTACTATAACCAAATTATTGTAATTAAACTTAATTAATTTAAATGAACAAAAAATTTCCGTGCAACTTTGTGAGCATCAACTATTTACTGAGTACTAAATGGTACTCCTCCTAAGAAAATATTGTTTTAAAAATCCTAAAATATAATTTTTTTTCAAAAAATAAAATTTATTTTCTTATGTTACCTATGGGTGGCACAAGATAGAGTGTAGATAGATGAATAGACTAAGTATGGCTCAAGATATACAGAAATATCCCGGACGAGCCCCCAGTGTGGCGAGAGGTTTTATTTTGGCTCTTTTATCAGTATAGTACTGACAATTACAGAAATAGAATTTCTGCAGAAAATGGTGAAGTCCCAGTGTCTGAGAGGACTACTGGTATCACAAATTAGTTACGGCTGTGAATGATCTGATCTCGAAACAATAGTATAGAGGAGACCGACATAAAGCGCCACCTCTGCTGTGTAACCAATTGTGATATTAAACAAAGCAAGGAAACAGATTTTTACTTAACAATGATAAAATTGACAAGTCGTTCAAAATACAATTTCCTTATATTTTATTTAGTATATATACACTATCTACTCTTGTACTGAAAGGTGAATGTTGCAAAAAAAATGGAATGAAATGAATTGGTAAGTTTACATATGATTTACAAATATTTATATTTATAAATATTACAACACGTTTTCCAATTATAGGAACAAAAAATTATATCAGCGGTGCTGTTAATTAAGGATATAAAGTTTATCAGCTATGCTGTTATTTACGTATAATTTATCCACTATGATCTTATTATTGTCTCTTGCTACGCTAATTCACGTTTTCTTCATTGACAGTTCTATGCTCACAATGCCGACAGAAATGGTACTAATGTGTACTCATCTCTCTTAAGTCTGTTCTTCTTTGTTTGGTTCACACCACCGGCCGAGTATCGTTCCTTTAGCCCACCCAAGACTGAGGGGGACCAAAGATGTAGAGTCTGGTCAACCTCTATGCTCCTGCGGAGTTCCAGGCAGCGGGATTGACTCGAACATACGACCTCAGGTTTTTTTTTAGGACACAATTAAACCTGCAACAAAGCAAAAATAGGGGCTAATTTCTGTCCTCAAGCCCACCTATTTCTAGTGTGAGTGAAATGAGCGTGTCTCCGATGTATGCATGTGGGATGAATGACAACATGGCTCAGTATGATTTAGCAATAGCGAGACAAGACAGGTGTCTACTTGCAAAACATTCTTTCTGATAAACTAATACATGGATACATTCAATAATATAGATTCAATACATGAATACATTTTATACATGAATACATCCCATAATATAAATCAATACATGAATAAATTCAATAATATGTACACCTAGGTGTGATACAACAATGTCCTTCCCCCTATACTATATCACGCCCTCTCTGACAATAGCTGGTAAAATATATCCTAACAATATTGTTATGTTCTTATGATAGGAGTATATGAGACGAGGACTGGTTGGTGATATATCAGGTTGGAGTTATAGGAGACAATAGATTGGAGTTAGAGGCGACAATAGATTGAGTCCTGACAAGGACTGTTTTGGTTATATTGGAGTTAGTCTTATCTGAGACAATAGATTGAGTTATAGGAGACAATAGATTGAGTCCTAACAAGGACTGTTTTGGTTATATTGCAGTTGGTCTTATCTGAGACAATAGATTGAGTTATAGGAGACAATAGATTGAGTCCTAACAAGGACTGTTTTGGTTATATTTACAGTTTGGAATTATCAGAGACAATAGACTGAAGTTATAGACTGACAATAGATTGAAGTATAGGAGACAATAGGTTGAAGTATGAGTCCTATTAGTCTTCGTCTATTCAATCATAATAGGAAATACAATCATTATACTTAATTCCCCCCAAGATACAATCAGTAACCTGATAGGTAGTATAAATGACACACAACAAATACCAACGGTTATCGTAAAAATATTTACCCTCCTAAGATTTTAAACTGGCCAGGTTTTGACGCGACTTAGTGAAGTAGGTTGCAGGTCGATGCCCTCAGGTAAGTTACCATAAATCAAGGTGACAGCTTCTCCCTCTTCAGTCTGTATCTCTGGCGTCAAGTTCGGGGTTGCGTGGTTAGCATAAAATCCGCCCGATTATATAGTCAAGTAACTACTTGAGGAAAGCTTTCGGTTGGTTCCTGGCGGAGCAAGTTGATTGGTTTCCTCCGGTTTTGTACCTGGTCTCATACAGCCTAATTTTATTCAGTTTTCATCGGCCATCTTGCGTGAACAAGATGGCCGTTAATTTATTCTGTCTCAGAGACTGGTGAACGTTGATCGTTGATTGGTTGAAGCAAATCTGTATCTCGACATAGTGATTAACAAAGTAGTGGGTTACACTTCGTTTCACGACAGTCATCACGCTATAGAAGTTTTACACCACCAGCGGTGAAAATCCAGGAGACCACTACCTTCTCATAACTTTACCTGTGCCAGTGCCATCCCATAGAAACTTTTAGATAATTAAAAAGGAACACTAATGCTTCACCTTCCAGCGATTACGGGAAAATTTGCTAAACGCTAAACCCGCTAGTCTGGGGCTGGAAAACGAAGGAAAAGACTCAGACAGTTTATTGAGTAATTTAATTGCTGTTTGTGTTATTCTATGGAGTGCCAGATTCTACGATCGGTAAGTGTGAGAAAATGTGTGATGGCCATCGCTAGCGTGCATGAAGGAATGGAGATATATTAGCTAAACTTATAATTCTCTTTACTTGGTAAATATCTTTATACTGTATTCCTTGTATTGTTCTCTTTAAGTGGGATTGCTTACCTTTGCTTATTTCCCCTCCCTTAATCTGCTTAGTCAAGGGATAACTTGGAGAATACTAGGATTCTGTTCCTACACCCCATACCAAATATTGAACGGGCAAATTGGGATACTACTCTACCCCCCCACAACTTGTTCAAGGGAGAAACTTGGAGAATATGATTTTTTACTGTACCATGCTAAATGTTGTGATTTTGGTTTAAATGATAAATAAACGCCATTAAACTTATATTACTGTGTTGGCCAACCCATTACCCCATATATGTTATATGTAGTTTGTATTCACGTATGTGTGTTTGAAGCACCAAATTGGTGTGTGTACATGAGTGTTGAGTAACTGGCAAAAATTGTTTAGCCAGGAGAGGTTTAGGAGTCTATAGATAAACAAAAAGTGTCGTAAGATAGGCAGATCGGAGAAATTACCCGATCTCAGAGACTGTCCTTACTCTTTTCAGCACCCTTGTGAATCAACTATCTATTTCTTACCCCTTTCTATCATAGAGCCTTCACCATCATTCTTCACTCTAACGGGACCATTATTTCTAAGACCTATCTCAAATAAATTTACGACAGTTAGTTTCTGGTTGACTAAACTGTTTTGGAAGCGATATATCCTCTTATTGTAGTGAAATTTAATTTAATACTGAAGTATCAGCAACCAGGACATTACCAGATGACATGCCATCCACAGGAATTTCCTTAGGTTGACGCTGCAGTAAAATGTCATCAGCTTTTATCTGCAATCTTGTAGTTCCTCCATAAGTACCGTTTCTATGTGTGTGCTTCCATAGTTTGATATCCTCATCAGTACACTCTTTAATACCACATACATTTCCAATTGTCAGGTCGGCGACCGAATCTTCAAGAACAAAAGCTTCCACTTTGCAACAAAAGAATGGCGTATCAATATTTATCAATGCTAGAGGATTGACTTCAACTCTACCACCAAATGTGATACACCGAGCAGTTTGACCCAACAAACAAGACTCATCTATACATGATCTACGCACGCCAACCGTTGTACAACCTGTATCTCTTAACACCAATACACCCTTAGTTCCTACGTACCCTGGATGTAAGACTAGACTATTATCTGTGTGAGCTATCGATAAACATGGAAGTGGGTGGCCACAAATCAGAATTGGTGTCTCATCTTTATGAAAAGTGGTCTGCACCCTTCACAACTGTCGCTGTTAAATGTATCTAAGATTACCACCGAATTTGCGCGTTCAAACTTCCTATTAGGAAAATGAAATTGTTGGTGGCCAATATCATTACATACAAAGCATCTGTACTCCTCACGCTGGCTCTTCTGTGGACTACCCTTAGTACTAGTCTGAGGCTCGGCCACAGACTGAGGTTCAGGCTTGTCACAAAACTTTGCTCCATGGCATGGTGACCCACATTTAAAACAACCAGAAGGTCTTCTACTACCTAACTCTGTCATATTCTGCTGTTTCCTGGGGGATGTACGGAAGTCTGTCTCTGTCCATCTCTTACTTACTGCCTTCCTATCATAGGGTCTTTCCCCACTATGAGAACTTTGTCTCCGATATGGTCGTGTTTCATAACTCTTCTTGACCACACATGTCGTAAAAGTTTCTGGCACCGCTGATTTATGAACCGGTCTGCCTGCATGGACTGTCATGTACTGCTGCCCTAACTGTGACATTGACAAAATATTTTCCGGTTTTCTCTCCTGAAAATAAAAAGCCAACAAATCGGGGCTACATGAAAACATTACCTTATCACGCAAGATCAAATCACATAAACCATCAAAATCGTTAACAATGCCTAATAGCTCAACCCACCTGTTCAACAACATCTTGATATCTGCAATGAACTTCGCAAAATCTTGCTCACTACTTGGAATCGCACTGTGGAACTTTAACCGATAACCATGCTCATTTAATCTGTACTTGCGTAACAAAGATTCCTTCACTATGTCATAATTTAATCTATCTTCCACAGTTAATTGGAAAACTGTTGTTAACGCTGACCCTGTTAAATAATCTGTCAACAGTGACCCCCACAGTTCTTTATTCATTTTTAAGGCAGTTGCCTTCATTTGAAACCTCTCCAAAAAACAGTCCATAAAATCTATGGATTCGTTGAAAACTGGGAGTTTCAATTTGTACATACTCCTGTTCTCTTTTTTTTTAATGAGTCTGCACCCGACTTCTCTACTTCGCGTCTTCTCAAGGATACCTCTTTGTCCGCTTCTATCTTTTTCATTGCTTTCTGTATCTCTAATCTCTTAGTTTCTTCCTCTGCTTTCTTAGTTGCTTCCTCTACTTTCTTTCTCTCTCGATCCTCATGTCGTTCTTGTCTCTCCTGTGCATCGTTAAATTGAGCCTGTGCAAACGCTAAGAGATCTTCGCCGGACTTTCCTATCCTCTCACCGACGAGGATAAAATCTATAAGTGTTGACATGATTATGAATATATCTGACTTATATGTACCTCAAATACTCTAACAAAAATGTCAAAATAGCTCAAACTCCAAAATAATATCTTAAATAACCACTAAGATGACACCTTACTCACTGTACTCAATGTCTACACAAACAAATTATTAGCTTTACAAAACATACAATGACACAAATGATGATGATAAACACTACACCATAATTTAAAAAACAACAACCTGGTAGGTCGGTAACAAGAAAAAGGAAATGTGTGACAGAAGTAATATTGAAATATACAGTACCAGACCTCTATAACGCACAAAAACAGGAGATTGAAAAAATTAACGTACTTACAGGATAGTGTAAGAAACATTACTGAAGAATACGCTATATATACACAACGCCAAACAGAGAATGTCATACACATCCAAACACAAACTGCACGTAAACAACTAATGGAAAAGTGGCACACTTTATTCGTAAAGGGCAATACAACTACTCCTGCCCACAGGATAGGACCCCTTCAAAGAATAAATAGCAAAAAATCCTACAGATGAAATCAAAACATAAATAATTAACATAATCGTCACGCCCAATAACAAACAGAAACAATGAATGCCAAGGGAAGCCTATAGAGCAAAATGTACAAATAAAGTGAAATATGGCCTTAGATCGATGAACTAACGAACGAACGAACGAACTTTATTTTCGAAGGATTAAGAATCGGGCGCGAAGGCCCGTCTAACATTCTGCCCTTCCACTCTCATTTATCTTGCATATTATATTCTTTCATTCCCACATGTTACTTAAAGCATTGATATGAAGGCATGCAACATTATAAAGGTAATATTACAGCGTACATTTACAGTATGCAGTCATAATCAAAATTAAGTATTTTTCATTAAACGAACATTATAATAACATAAAATAAAATGAAATTTAAAAAAATAAAAAATAAATTAATTAAAATTAAATTAAATTTTAAAAAATTAAAAAAAAACAATAAATTTAAAAAAAAATTTTTTTAAATATCCGTACAGTATATCATGAATTCGAACATAATCAGACTAGGTGGCATGGTATCAGAACTCATGAAGTATTTAACAGTCTGCTATTGAAGGAGGTGAAACTTGGTGTTATTTCTTTGCCCTCCTTAATCCAAGAGCAGAATCAGTAGGAGAGATAGATAGACATAACTTTATTTAAAAGGGTAAAGAATTTGGGACCCAGGTCTGTCCGACCATCTAGCCCTTTATCTTTCATTCTGTATCCCGACACTCACTCATGTGGTCATCAACAATTAATCTGCATTTTTGAATATGTCATTAAACATCAATACACAAATTACATAACACATTCTCGCTTATATCCGTACCCACTTGAGGGAAAATGAAATAATAATAATAATTTCTTACGCACTTCTGTAGCAGGACACATCTTCGAGCAGTAAAAATGTATATCTGCTCATTCTCATACACATCTTCGCATTTAAGCAAACAAATACATTACATATTTCAAAAGTACAGTGCTATGCAGGTACATTCTCACATACATTACACTATATAGTAATACTACATGGATATAAAACAAATTATTCACATAGACAATAACGAGCGGAAGAGGAAAAGAAAGGTTGACATATATGATGTACTGGAATGGCAGGCTATGGCAATAAACTGATCTGATCTGTTGTCTCCAAGTCACCTCTGCTGCAGTAACTTGATAAGCACAAACACCACAACAGTTCCTGTGAGGAATATGTTAATACACACTTAGTATCCAATTTAAAACTATTAGAACTAAATGAAAAAGGAACAGAAGAACTAGAGGGAAGGATGACAGATAGGGATGGCAGAGCTATAGGTAGAGCAGATATAAGCAATGTGTAGAAAAAATGAAAAAAAGGCACACCGGGGATGTTGAATGACGATACACAGGAATCTCACAGTTATAGATAGAACAGATGCAAACAATGTATCTTAATCTCCTTACACAGTATCTCCCTATTTCGTAACAGCAACCAAAACTAACTGCAACTTCTTTGCAAGTATAATTAATTATAATTACAATTTAACATACGCCTATATCACCAAAGTCATAAAAAGAAAGAATGAAAACCAAGCACAGTAGAACAGCAACACTGAAGGTGAACTCGAAAATAAGTGAAAACACTGAAAGTAGAAGGTAGCAGAACTACACAGAAAAAAGCTAAATGTGAATACAGTTGTACTCAGAATATGAGAAGAGTCACTAATTTCTTAAGAAATACACTGTAATCACTATATCAATCACTAATTCCCTTATAAACACAAACTTAGTGCTGCACACCACTAGAACATTAGTATACTAGAGCCCGAAAGAATGTTACGTAATTACCTTACTTATCAGATACCTGATTAATACCTAGACTGTACAGCTTGGCCTAATGGTAATCACCTTAAAAGAGCAACAAAAAAGTAATATCTAAACTAGGCTATATCCCAAAGAATTATAATGGACACTAAATGTTCACAGAACAAATACACATACTTAAATTCCAAGCGTGTAGATCTGTTTATAATGTCCTCAGCAATTCCCAAGTGGACGAAAGTATAAGACGACACACAGCACACACAGCTCAGATTCTGTAGCACCACCGGCTACACAGAGTGAAAAACATGGGCTCGTGTTTTCCACCTCACACTGTGTCGAGTAGACCACTGCAACAAGTTTCCCTCCGACAGCTTCATAGATTTCCACAGATCTTCTTCTTCTGGTCACAACAGATGCATCTGGATACACAACCGCTTCGTCTACGCACCATATAAGTTCTTCTAGTCATAACAAACAGCTTCTACAGCACACTATTCAACGTTCATTGGGACGGTGATGATGTCACTGCGTTACACTGCGAGATGACCTAGATTCCAACAGTGCACAAATTTGAATACAGCGTGGCGAATAGTTACCAAACTCCTGTCAAAATTGGCTGCGTTGAAAAAAAAAACTGTAGGCTACTGACTGAATGAACTTGGATCACTTCAGTGCCGTACCACTTTGGGTTCACTTGTAACATCCAAATAGACGGCCCCCAGATGTGACGAGTATGTGGGTGGATGTGGAAGATCAAGCAACAGTCATACACCGCCCGTCTAGCTCACTGTCTAAGGATTAATACACCAACTCCAACAACCATATCAATCTCCATGAATATATTTTATATCACAAATAAGTCACAATGGGCGTAGGGCCATTACAATCATTGGAGACATAACAAATCCCCCGAATATTCTACAATCACTCTGACTCTCGGAATATCTACAGCCACAAAATAGGATACTTCATAAATCCACTGCACAACTCTGGCCCTCAACTCGCGTACTCTACTAACCATCTCTACTGACTCAATACACCTCCCTGTCTGACTGACCCCTTTCATACGTATTCACTCAAACACGTGAAACTCTTCCGCACTACACTGAGCTTCATTCACGCATAACCATATCTAGCAGCGTGTCTTGATCTCTGCTCATAACATTGCTTGTAACTAAAATATTACAAGGCAAGCATACCCAACTCACAACAACTCAAATGACTAATTAAACTCCCGCTGGAGCATGAGAACATTCATACATGCAAAACACCCTCAAAACATTCCGTGACAACCAATTATAGACAATATTGATGTTCATCACTTTTCTTTTCTCTCCTTACATAGCACGAATCCAGCACTGTAGCTGGTCCTACAGGAAGCCTGCACCAATCATTCACATGCTTTTGCAGTGATGGTTTCTACACCTGTTTGTTTTACATGATGAGTTAAATATGATATTTTTTCCCATTACCGTAAACAAATTGATTATATAAATATGTTTCTTTAATGTATAATTCTTGTAAACAGAACAAAGGTTTGAATAAACATACGAAAATTTTGATTACGCCAGGGTGAAGAAATACACACATAATCACTTTGTATTTCTGTCCTTGATAGCAGAACAACTAGTACATTACAAGAAAATCAGTAGCAAATAATTGATATTTACGTGAGATTGGTTGTTACTGGTGAAGGAAATATCTAGCAGGCAACTCTGACGTCGTGAAACCTTTAATGATGTATTTAAGGTAATTCATAGCAGATATGATTTGTATTCTCATAAAACTTCATAACAGATTATACTATGTCGAACCGGGTGGGGTAAAATATATTTGAGGACATATTGAAGAGCTGGGAGACAGAAAACACAATCGGTGCCAGAGGTAGTAGGAAGCGCAGACAGATAATAAGCTATCTGATATAATCCAGCGTCACAGGGATAAGCCGGCACAGGTGGAGGAATGACGTAGATTTAGAGATTCTTCACGTCAGGTAGGAGCATGCGATTTCGGGAAAAAAGCAATATTTAGACCCCCCCCCCCCCCCCCCCCCCCCCCACAGGGGAAACATACAAATGTGTCGTATTGTGCAGAGATGGAGCAGACAGAGCTTTATCCGTGAGAGCAGACCACGCTAGAGTCAGGTCGGACCACACGCTGTCCACACACAAATGTTTAGGTATATTGGAGATTAAATCAGTGTTGGTAAATTAAGGTTGACGGTCCATTTCAACAGTCTACCTTTCACTCATCATCTATTGTTACATTTTCACACATTTCGATGTAGTTTTCAAAACCGCCTGACTTTAAACATGTATCGAATTGTCACTTCTGCAAAGTTTTCTATATCTTCATTTGAGTAAAAGTTGTATTTGTCTGATTATTCCCCTTCCAAGTAATACCTTTACCAGGGCATTAATTTGCTTTACAGTTTCCATAAAAAGGCTTTCCAGTCTTCTATGTAGCCACTTGTTAATCACAAATTAATAAACAGTATAAATATTGCAAAACTCCGCCCAGGCCGGTCCCAACCCCGGCTGAAAAAGGAGGAGGGTGGCCTGCATGGAGGCCGTAAGGAGGCAGCCCCTCCACCATGCAAAGGCACAACAAGCCAATCACCTGTTTTCTTTAAATCACGATTATGCGAACGACAAGAGAGAAAACCGGACAGATTCTAACTGTAACGGACTACGGACTACGACTTATGGAACTTGGAACACAAGAAGTATAAATGGGAAAGAAGAGGAGCTGGTGGAAGAGATGAGGAAAGAAAACTAGAAATCCTGGCTATAACGGAAACGAAGAAAAAGGGACAAGGAGTCTTGGATCTCGATAGCGACACGCTGCTCTACAGTGGTGTACCCACATCTGAAAGAGCTAAAGGGGGCGTGGGTTGTATTGTGTTCAAAAACCAAAAAGATAGTATCAAAGGATGGAAATTTGTCTCGGGGCGCATTATGGTTGTAAATCTAAAAGAAGGAGAAACCATAGTCAACCTAGTCATAGTGTATGGGCCAAATGAGTATGAGAGAGCAGAGGTCAAGGAGGAATTCTTCGAGCTGCTTCAAAAGACAATGGATGACTGCCTAGATGAAATTATCATGCTCGGAGATTTCAATTCCAGAGTTGGAAATGACCATGCTAGATGGGGTGGAGTAATCGGAAGATATGGTGAAGATACTCTCAATGACAATGGAATGCGACTCCGTAGATTCTGCAGTGAGCAGAATCTGATCATTACAAACACTAGATGTGAACCAACAAAGAATGAGAAGTCAGTGATCGACTATGCCATACTTAGGAGGAGCTCATTCAAATATGTCCGGGATGCTAGAGTCTGGAGGGGGCCAGAGATTGGAAGTGATCACTACCTACTTACAATCAGAAGAACAACTGAAAGAGTTGCACAGCCTAGGAACTGCCCAACATCATGCAAGAAACAAAGTAAACGAAAGGGAGGAATGAGCATAAAGACCTACAAGCTGAGAGAGCCAGAAATTAAGACCAGATATCAGGGGCTTATTGCTACAGCGGTAAGAAACACAGAACAACCTGATGACTTGGAAACCCTCTGGCTTAAATTCAAGGACATCATAAAGACAGCTGCTGCAGAAGCATGTGGTGAAGTTTGACTTGGGAACAAGAGAAAGAAGACACCTTGGTGGACAGAGGAAGTCAAAGAGAAAATAAGAGAGAAGAAAATGGCATGGAAACAATACTTAGGAGCTAAAAACACAGCAGGACAAATAGAGAAATATAGAGAATATGTAACACTCAGAACAGAAGCAAAGAACAAGGTGCTAGCAGCAAAACAGGAAGGAAAAACAATGCCCTCTCAAATTTATAAAGGACAAGCAAGGCAAATTGCTTACTGCCCCAAAGGAAGTAATTGAAAGATGGAAAGAATATTTCTCAGACCTCCTTGATAGAGAGCAAGGTCAAGCATCAGAAATGATAACCACTAGCACAGAAGAGAAAACCAATGGTGGTGAAGATGACATAAAGATGGAAAACTGAAGGCAGCACTGGAGAAAATCAAGATGGGCAAAGCAGCAGGGCATGATGGTATAACACCAGAAATGGTTAAGTACATGGAAGCATCAGGCAACCTATTACTCTTAAGGGTCCTACAAGCAGCATGGTGCAACAAGGCCATACCAAAGGATTGTGAGATTGCCATCATAACACCAAATTTCTAAAAGGGTGACAATCGACAATGTGGAAATGACCCACAGAGGCATATCCCTTCTCAGTGTCCCTGGTACAATCTACTCTTGAATCCAAGAACAGAGACTCCGACGCCAAGCTGAGCCACAATTGGATGAAGTCCAGTGCGGATTCCGAGCAAACCGAAGTACTCAAGACCTAATCTTCACACTCAGACAGCTGAGTGAAAAGGCCCTTGAGTATAAGAGTGAGATCCATCTTTGTTTCATAGATCTGGAAAGGGCGTTTGACAGGGTCCCCTGGAGCAAACTTTGGGACTGTTTGGCAAGGAAGAACATTCCAGCACCTCTGATTCATGATAAACAGAGCTTCTACAAGTCTTGCAGACATTATGTGAGGACAGCAAACTATAAGTCAGAAGAGTTCAGGACTACCACTGATGTAAGACAAGGTGATATCCTGTCACCTTATCTTTTCATACTCCTCATGGACGATGTCATCAAGGCATGTAAGAAGAGAACAAGAAAGTATTCAGTTGGGTACTGGAAGATGAGACAGGTCTGTATTTCAGAGCTGGCATTTGCTGATGATGTTGTCCTGATTGCTCAACCAGAGGTAGGCACATCTCTAATCCAACCTGCAAGTATGGAAGGAAGAGCTGGAGAAGAGAGGGATGGTCATAAGCAGCTCTAAAACAAAATCCATGGTGATATCACGAAAGAGTACATCAGATTAAGCTGGGAGAACAGGTCCTGGAGCAGGTCGACCACTTTAAATACCTCAGAGCTATTATAGACCGAAAAGGGGGCATCGGAGAAGAGTTGGCCACTCAAAAACCAGCAGCTGGGAGACTTTTTCAGGCCATAAATCGAGGATTTCTCAGCAAGAGAGAGGTTGGTAAGAAAACGAAGATGGCTGTATACCGCTCCACCTATGTCCCAGTCTTGACATATGGATGCGAGTCATGGGCAATGACCACAACCCACAAAAGCCAGATCCAAACCTCAGAAATGAGGTATCTGAGGAAGGTGGTTGAAGTAACAAGAAGAGACATGGTCCGCAACCAGACGATACGTCAAGGCCTAAAATCCCACTCCCTGCAGACCCAAGTAGAACAGTCCCAACTAAGACGGTTTGGCCATGTCTGCAGAATGGGAGAAGATCGGCTGCCATGACAAGCATAGGAAACAAAGAGCCAGGGATCCAGACCCCCAGGACGACCCAGAGTCCGCTGGGAGGACAACATTAGACAATCTTTGAAGGACCGAGGACTAGAATGGAACCAGGCCAGGAGGAAGCCGATAGGATAGTCTGGCGCTCTCTCTTCCAAACCTCTACACCTCACGGTAGAAGGGGAACGACTAAGTAGTAAGTATAAATAATGCAAGCGAATCACACTATCCTCCCTGAAAACATACCTTTATGTTTGTCTAATATTTATTTACTGTTTACAGGCCTCGGATTTCCCTTCCTTATGTGTTATAAATGTTTATACAATACCAAAACCTACCATCTGTCATGTACTTACTGTTCTTAGTCTTCTATCATTTACTAGACACAGTATTAAGGTCTTTGTCTTGTGTGGTCTGACCTATACTGTATAATAGGGGAACAACAGAAGTGATTGCGTCATTAATAGGCTGGACCGCCCATGGTAAATTTCCGGTGTTGTGTGGTGCAGGTCGCACTAATGACCTGTCATCGAAGCATCATTTTTGGTGATGCCTAGATGGAAGGGAGGATAGTGTGATTCATTTGCATAGCTAGGCGGGGTTGTCGCACGGAAGGTCCTGGGTTCGAGTCCTGGGTAACCCACTCACGTCTGTTGTTTTTCTGTTGTCTAGTTTTCTACTTCTTTATTTCTAACGAGTGCCTGAAAACATACCTTTATGTTTGTCTATCATTTATTTTTTAAAGCAAACACTCACAGTAGATAAGGTATTCTTGCTGCCTATCGGTTGCTATAATTTTTATAACTTTTTTTTCGGAATGGATGCGTACTATTTTTTAACTGGCAAGAAGACTGAAAAAGAGAATTCCATGTTCAATTAATTCCATGTTTACTTAAAATGCTAATTTAATGGAAAATCTGTGGCTTAACATTTGTTCGGTGAACATGCTTTCACAGATCCTTTGAAGAAGTGGCCACAACATATTTTCCTTTCTGCAGTGAATCAATTGAGTTATCTCGTGTACTCCTTTATCCATGAGAAACTTGTACTCCGTCTGAAGGCCCAAAGATTTGTAAATGTCCATGACCTGTGTCACAGCCAGGTCATTCAGGTCATTCCCTTTGCTAAAGTAAGTCTGAAACGTAGATAGATTAACATAAATAGATTTTACAGTAATGATGAAATGTCGTAATTTTAATTTTCTAATGTACATAGTAACATCAGATGGCTGAATAAGGAAAAAACATCAGCAGCCAAATCAATAAAGCCAGAACATCCTTTACCAACCTAAAAACATTGTATAGCACAATCACTAATTTAAAGTACATATGAGAGCTGCGTAATTTCTGTACTTCTATGCGGTGCAGAATGCTGGAGAGTAACAGAAAAGGAAATGTCCAAATCCTTCGAATTTTCTGCCCGACCACCATCACCAGCCAAGAACTGCTATCTCGGAGCCACCAAGAGGATATGTGCACCATCATAGCCGGTAGACGTTGGAATTGGGTTGGCCACATCCTCAGAGGAGACTCTGACACCATCACCAGAACTGCCATGCTATTTACTCCAGAAGGAAAGCAAAAGCAAGTACGGCCAACAGCCACTTGGCGGAGAACAGAGAGGCGGAGATGCTAAGCATGAACTAGAGCTGCGGCACCATTGGACGGATGGCTGTCGACCAAGCAAAGTGGAGACAGTTTGTTGCTGCCTTACAAGACGCCACGAGGCATTATGGGTCACTGATTGCTTTGTCTGTCAGCGACCAAAGGACCAAAGAAAAGAAGAAAATATACATGTCACTATCGTGATTTAAATAAGTCTAAACGCCAGGCAGGTTAGCTTAAATAGATGTTTCATGAAACATTAAATTTGGTATTCTTCTTCTAGAGACTGATTATATTCATGTAGAAGTTTACTTTTTCTTTTCCACTTCTGTCATCAGGCATTGTAAAAAAAGCAGTTTTGGGCTTGCGATGTTATGCACGAGACTGTTTCATCAAATGATCTATTTTCATCTCAGTCAACACCATTTACGTACACAATAAGCGTTGACCTAAGTACACTGTTAGAAAACTACAGAGTTTGTCAGTTCATTGCTTCGTGATGTCTGCCTTGTCCTCGTGCATATATATATATATCAAGAGGGAGTAGCCATCTTAATGACACAGAAAGCAGCAGCATCGCTCATCAGCTGGGTACCTATTAATGAGAGGCTAATATTAGCTAGATTTCAGACAAGATTTTTCAAGCTTTCAACTGTACAATGCTATGCACCAACTAACGACGCTCTTGATACCACAAAAGATGACTTCTATGAAGCACTTCTAAGTACCATCAACACAATACCCAAGCATGACATAATAGTAGTCATGGGCGATTTTAACGCCAAAGTAGGTGACAACAACGATGGAGTACAAAGATATCTCGGTACTCATGACATAGGCTGTATGAATCAAAATGGTGAAAGACTTCTAGAACTTTGTGAAATATCAAACCTCGTTGTGGCGGACACGATCTTTCCACATAAGAATATCCACAAGATAACATGGAATTCACCTGATGGCAGAACTAAGAACCAGATAGATCACTTCTGCATAAGCGCAAAATTTCGCTCATCAGTTCAAGACGTCAGAGCATACAGAGGTGCAGAGATCGGAAGCGATCATAACCTCTGCATAGCTAAACTGAGAATTAAACTGAAGAAGTTATACCAACCGAATAAAAATAGAAGAATAGATGTACACAGACTGCAATCAAACGATGTAAAAGAGGAATATAATGTCAAAATGAACAACTATTTTGATGCTTTAGGCAAAATTGACAACGATGTCATCACCAAGACAATCGATACTAAATGGGAACAACTGAGAACAGCAATGACAGAAGCAGCTGTAACGACCACCGGATACCTAGTACATAAAAAGAAAAAATGGATGAGAGAAGATACTTGGGATAAAATACAAGAAAGGAAAACAGCAAAACTTAAACTACTAGCGGCAAGTACACATAATGCAGTTGAATCTTGCAAATTAACTTATAACTTGTTAAATAAAGAAGTGAAGACAAAAACTCGAAGAGATAAAAGACATTTCATCAATGAACTGGCCGTAGAAGCTGAAAATGCTGCAAGAACTGGTAATAGTAGGTGCCTTTATCAAATTACAAAACAACTATGTCACCAGCCTACTGATATGGAAACACCTGTTAAAGATAAATTAGGGAATCCAATACCAACAGAAAAAGAACAAATGAAGAGATGGGCTGAGCACTTCATAGAGGTGCTAAACAGACCACCACCAACAGTAACACCTGATTTTAATAATGAAACACCCACAACCACCTTGTCAATAACTTGCGATGAATTCACGCTGGACGAGATCAAACAAGCCGTTAAAAGATTTAAAAGTTTTAAAGCTGCTGGAGTTGACGAAATTTCAGGCGAAATGATTAAAGCAGTTAATGACAACAACCTCTTGAGAATTTTAGATATTATAAATGAAGTATGGAGAGAAGAACAGCCACCACAACAATGGAAAGACAGTATTATTGTAAAGTTACCGAAGAAAGGTGATCTATCAGACTGTAATAACTGGCGTGGTATATCTCTATTATCAGTACCTGGAAAATTATTATGTTGCATGATGTTAGAAAGACTTAAATTGCATGCAGACGAAAAGATCAGAGAAGAACAAGCGGGTTTCAGGCCGAAACGATCATGTATTGATCAAATATTCACACTAAGAACAATTATAGAAGAATCAGTGGAAATGCAATCGCCACTTATTATCATCTTCATCGATTTTCAAACCTTTGATAGTCTACACCGCCCATCATTGTGGAAGATACTTACAATTTTTGGTTTTCCAACAAAATATGTGAATATAATCAAAGCGCTATATGACAATGCAAGATGTTGTGTTAGAACAAATAATGGGAATACAGAATGGATTACAGTAGAAACAGGGGTGAAACAAGGCTGTATTATGTCACCACTACTTTTTGGAATAGCTATTGATTGGGTTATGAGAAACTATACCCACAATGAACAAACAGGTATAAAATGGACAAATGGAAAATTCCTGGGGGACCTGGATTTCGCAGATGATTTAGCATTCTTAAGTTCAACACCCAGACAATCTCAAGAAGCAGTAAATAATTTGTGTCATCTGTCGGTTAAAATAGGTCTCCAAATAAATGCATCTAAAACTAAAGTTATGAACTTTTCTAACGAGACCTTTAATATCATCCTGAACGGGGAAAAACTACAGAAAGTTGAAAGTTTCAATTATTTAGGCAGTAAAATGACTCAGGATGGTGACACAACAAGAGAAATTCATACTAGAATTGCTTTGGCAGCTAGTGCCTTCAATAGATTATCTAACATTTGGAAATTACGATCATTGAATATGCATACCAAGCTTCGTCTGTTTAATTCAAATGTTATCTCAGTGTTAACATACGGCTGTGAGAGTTGGAAAATAACAAAATCATTGGAGAACAAGCTGAATACATTCGAGAACAAATGTCTTAGAAAACTCATGAACATCAGTTGGAAAGAATTCAAGACTAATCGACAAATAAGAGAAGACTCTAGGCAGAAATATGTCTCCAACTATATAAGGAAAAGACGATGGTCATATATCGGTCATGTCCTACGAATGCAAAACAACAGAATACCATTGCAGGCACTCACTTGAATTCCTGAGGGTAAGAGGAAAAAAGGAAGACCAAAAGAAACACTCAGAAGAACAATAATAAGAGAAGGAAGAACGTTGGGATTAAACAATGTGCAAGAGCTAAGAGGAGTGGCGTCACAACGTACAACCTGGAGAGCACTGGTTTCTGCCTTATGCGCCGTGTTTGGTGCTTAAAGAATTTATTATTATTATATATATATATATATATATATATATATATATATATATATATATATATATATATATATATATATATATATATATATATATATATATATATATATATATATATATATATATATATATATATATATATATATATATATATATATAGGGTCATATTTTCTTACAATATGCATTCATTATTTTATTATTCCATAGTTTCTAGGGCTTGCCATTCTATCAAATTAAATATTTCTCTTGCCAGTAATTGTATTATAATAAATTTCAATATGTTTACGTTGTGTAATGGTTTATGTATGTTCCTAATATTCATGCTATATATAGGTATGTTTCTGGGCTTGTATATATGTATGCGTGCGCCTATGTATTTCTATATGAGTGTACATGTATGTGTGAGTATAGAAGTTTGCTATACATAAATCAGTTTCCATTATTTGTAAATTTGAATATTTAATTAATTTTTTTCATTACTCTTCATCTCCTCGAGATGCCTTCAATATATTTATGGTAAGTCTTTGTGACAAAATAAGTTAATCGGTTGTGTCTATTTACATCCTTTTCGTTCTCTCCTGCATTATCAACTTATTTATTCGTTTTTTTTCCACTCATCGTGCTATTATTTGGCATATTTTATGCACTTACATTTTTTGCTCTGACCACTCCCTAGACTTGTTGACGTTTCGCCAGGTAAATCGTAGTAATACTAAGCTGATTAGACAGGGCAGCGGATAATGCTTTTATCACTTCAGTCGTCTAGCCATTGATAGAGACGATCCTTGTTGACACAAGGTGGTATCGCCCGATCAACGAAAAGAAAGCCAGATTGGCTGTCTAAGAAATCAGTCTGGGAGGTGTACGCGTAAACACAGGTGATATATGTAATCGTTTCCGCTGGACCATCTCTGTATCAATATATATATATATATATATATAGTGTGTGTGTGTGTTTGTACAGCCATAGAGCCAAAATTAATTATAAAAGGAATTTCGCTAGATTAATTCAGCTGGGGGCTCGAACAAGCCAATCCATTGCTTAAAACTTCAGAAAAGGTGCCTGGTCAGATATAAGTTAATAGTGATCTGCCCTATGCAGCATTGTTCTTGAATTCTGAATTATCTTGTAAACAGTCCGTTGAGATAGAAGCGTCATTATCCTTCTATCTACAACTACAAGAGTAATCTTGTGCGAAGGTAGACATCGTTGTCGACCCATTATAGACACTCTTGAGTTTTGGCCTCTGGTGGACTACTACTACGGAGCTAACGGGAGGCAAATCCCGTGACAGTCTTCCTGTCTTGTGCTTTAAGTTCAAAATATTTCCGACTTTCAATTATGTCTGTTAATCCTATCTCCGTGTCTTTTACCATCTCTTTCTATTTCTGTTACACAGAAAACCTAAATAATTAATGGATTACAATATGTTTAAAAGAAATATGTAAAGCCCACATTAGGCGAAGTAATCATCCTGTAGCAGCATATAGAGAACAAAATTCTTTACTATTAACCACAACAATATCTTTATTTGTAGAGCAAGCGTACCTGTAGATCCATTTTCTGTGCAGCGGATGATAGCTCGAGGGCCCGAACAAATAGCCAGGTGCATTTTCTGTCTTTAATGTCACTGCCCCAGCCTCTAAGGGGGGCCGACTCACCAAAGCAGTTGTTGTAATCTTTCTGCGTTAAAAGTGATTATTTGATCATAATTATTGTACACATGATTTTTCAGCCATGGCGTCAATCAGACTGGGAGCAGAACTAATTTTTTCATGAATGTATTTGCTTTGGTTTAAAAAGCTAGCCAGCCAGTTAAATAAATATGGGATTTATAATGAATCCCCATATAAAGCTTTATTTACTCTTTAGGCGTGCACACACACACACCTGGTGAAATAATTGCAAGGCAGTCTTCAGTGCTCTGGAGTCCCCAGGGTAAGAGAGGTAGAGAGAGAACGAAGTAAACATGGAGAAGGAAATTCGAGATCACATTACGACAGTCGTCTCTCCAGTAGAGAAATTACACTGTTAGAGCTTGCAAAAGAATTCTCAAATAAATTGATGCAGGCAGTGTAATCATCGTAAGGTACTACCACAGCTAAAGTACTAATCGCAGCACTTCCCCAGCAAATTGCTTATAGGTACTTTTATCAACAAAGTACCTACCACTAAGTCAATTTATTATTTTTTTTACCAGTGCTTAAGTTAGTTGATTTATTGGACACTTGGACACTCACATTACTCAAGTAACTCTTTAAGGGACGAGAATATAGAACTCTGAAAAAAAAATAATCAGACTGTAATCTAGGGAAACACAGAGTCCTGATTATGTAGACTTATTCCAGGTAGACTCACAGAGCTTGTCAATGTACTTCCCAAGGTATTGGATTCAGCACACCAGAGGATCAAGACTGTTAGTATTGAAAGTATTATTATCATATTTGCTTGTATAGTGTATAGATTCCAGTTATATGCACATTTAAATTGGCAAAAGAGGAAAAGGAAAAGAAGAGATATGAAATAGGCATAGCCAAGTCATAGAAATGTAAGAAATTCCTTTTAACCATATACAGATAGAAAAAAGTGCACGAGATGCACTAATGGTGAACATCTCATACCTTTTCCCCTTCATCACCCACAAAGGATGTACCCCAGTTACCATTGCACTGACTATATAGCGACACCAGGAACGCGACATGCTTCGCAGTAGTGCTGCTCTGAGCAGTAATCATAGTTTGGACTTAGTAGAAGAATTAATCAAGATATCATATATGATTACTTGAGAGATGATAATGATGACACAGCCACGTAGTCACGTTGACATTAACTTTAGCCAGAAGGATGTTCTATATTTTATGAGGTTCTGTATACATGTGTGATGACCTTCATCGCAGACATGTAGACCATTGGTCACCACAGGTAGGGGCCAATCCTAGATTGGAAGAAGATAACATTAGATGTTATTCTTGTGGTTCATTTGGTCATGTAAAACTATCATGCCCAGGTAATAAGAAGCAGAACCACCGCAAAGACATAAGAACTTCTGAGCATGCAAATGCATGCGTGGCGACTACAGTACATAATGGCACGGCTACTCATTGCGCTAATGCAGGTGTAACACCTACATTGAATGATGATCTGGTTGCTTTGTATCCTGTGACGGCATTGCCTCCCCTGCTTTGCAGTAGTGGTCTAACAGTGGCCAAAACTCAAGAGTATCTAATATGAGCTTTAAATGTCTACCTTTAAACAAGATTACTCTTGGCAGAGATGTGTATAGAAGGGTAGTGACACTTCTATCACAAAGGGAGCCTTCACAAGATATTCAGATAAGCGAAAACAATGCTGTTTTAGCTGAGCTCGTTAATTCTAGAATCTGCAGACACTTTTTCTGAAGAATTAAGCAATGATTTATCCTAGTTCGTTAAGCCTTCACCTCTGATTTACTCAGTAGAATTATTCTTATTCTGGTATAGCTCTGTTTTTCATCTTTGCACAGCTGGACAAATGCATGCCTGTATTTCAGAACGCAAACACACTTTGGTAATAAAGCTCCTTCTGTCGTTCGGCCTTGGCCTATATATAGGACGTGCCCTAAATGTAAAGCAGGCCATAATAAAAATTATAATTCAGCGAGAGCGCCAGTTCTGTCACAGAGAGACTTCTTTGCCTTCTGCAGCTGAGAGCAGACTGCGTGCCCATTGACAGCTCGACTGTATGTACTTGAGGGTAACAAAGAATGTATAAATATGTGTATATATATATATATATATATATATATATATATATATATATATATATATATACATATATACATATATACATATATATATACATATATATATATATATATATATATATATATATATATATATATATATATATATATATATATATATATATATATATATATACAGTACATTGCAAAAAAAATGGCAGTCATATTGCTCAGCTAAATATGCTGAAATCTAATTAAATATGCATGTTCTGCCCCAAATTTACACTCCACTTAAGTGAGCAAACACTACCAAAAGTAAAAAAAAAATTAGCGTAGAGTAAAGTCCCTTGATAATAGAGCAGACGACAATTTCTAATGCTAGTGGCAGAAAATGGACACAAAGTCAAAGTGTATGTTAATTTCACAGCTTTGGAATGAAGGAAATCAAACATGTTCCAACATTTCTAAAACCTTGAACATTCCTGAGCGGACTGTCTACAGAGTTATGAGTAAATTAAAAGCAGGTAATGGAATCGAGCGAAAAGAAGGTAGTGGGGGGTCAAGAATTTTGGACACAAAGGACCATCGGCGTCTCGCCCAAATCGTTCGGGCTGGGCCAATGAAGAGTGTAGAAAACATACGGCAGCGCATGATCGATTTGGGAAACCCAGAAGTATCTAATGCTACTGTCAACCGGGAGCTACACAGGATGAATTACACAAAAAAGCGGGTAATTTCGTCACCATTTCTCACAGAGACTCACAAACAGATGCACTTGAACTGGTGCCACGAACACCAAAATATGTCATGGGACAATGTGATTTTGTCAGATGAATGTTCTGTTTGGTCTTATCCTGTTCAAATAAATATTTGGATGAAAGACTCTGTAACGCCTGTGTACCAGCGACCGAAACATACCCATAAATTCCATTTTTGGGGAGGGGTGGCAGCAAGAGGTGCCACCCCACTGTGTGTTTTCACAGGAATTCTCACGAAAGAAAGGTACATCGACATACTAGAGTGACACCTTCTGCCATTTATGCAGGTCATGTACCCCGATGGGTGCACATTTCAACATGACAATGACCCAAAGCATACAGCTCATACCACCAAAGCATGGCTGCAAGAGAAGAATGTGATAGTGCTGAAGTGGCCCAGCAACAGTCCCGACCTAAACACAATTGAAAACGTTTGGGAACTACCCAAGAATCATTTAAAAAAGAGTGGACTCAGGGACGTTGAACAATTGAAGAAGGTAGCTGAAAAATACTGAGACAGTCTGACTCACAATTACCTACAAACATTTGTGGGAAGTATGCCTCGCCGCATCCAGGCTTGCCTTGCTGGAGAAGGCAACATTATACTGTACTGAAACCAGTGTTAATAGATAGGGGAGATACCAATCTTCCTCTGGACATACAGTTTTTATTATTATTTGCTTCTATGAGTGTGCTGCGTTGCGAAAATATGACTGCCATTTTTTTTTGCAAAGTACTGTATATATATATATATATATATATATATATATATATATATATATATATATATATATATATATATATATATATATATATGTATATATGTATATATATATATATATATATATATATATATATATATAATTCTTGTTAATTAATTCACTTGTGCGTTAGGAAGTGTGTAGATGTGTTTCAAACTACTGTGCAATTTTTGGAGGCTAAAACAAGATGTGTATATTTAAATAGATTAGGAATGGAAGCAGAAAATATGTCCATGGTTTTAGAAAAGTATTTAAAGAATTATTTCTTGATGGAATGGGACACACACCAGGAACAAAGAAAAGAATGAAAGAAATTGTATTACTGTATTGTTTGAGATATCACTTAGTGTTTTACACAAGACCTAATAATTGTATGGAGGCGGATCATGGACAAATGGCTCTAACTAAGGATTGGGAGGAAAATTGTATTCACAGTGACCTGGATTGTGTTGTTACTGATATATTATGCCCTGTGCGTCTGCTTGCACCACTGTCTGAAGCTGTCTCTCATCCCCTACATCTGTAATAGAGGGATAGTGATAGACAATATAGTGGTTAATCAAATATGTTTCAGGTTATATCCTGTCATCCAAATACACCTTAAAGTGTCAGCCACTACTGAAAGGAACTAGTGGTACGAGTGCCCTTGTTGTCATAGGGACAGCCACCAAGTATCCACGGCCTGGAGGAATCTCATGTGACTTTTCCTTCCATGTCAGGAGTGTGACAGGCCTCAAGTTACCATATAAGTAACCAAACAAGGCTACTGTTCAGGGTACCCAGTAAAACCACTATTCTAAGAAAGACATATCTAATGATGACATCTATTTGGGCATAGTTATAGCCAGTGATAGCCTAAAATTCAATGACAGTGAAATAAAAGTGTTATTAAGATATAGATATTATACAACCAGAGTGCGTTCAACCAAGAGAAAAGAACTTTATACACTTTAGTGACTTTTGATACTTTTGAACTATTTTCAAATGTTTTAGTTATTTAAATGTTGTAATTAAAATTTGATTTCCTTGAAAGATTTTCAAACAGAAAAGAAAAACCTTTAAAAATAAATTGTAAATATTTACCAGCAGACTTACTTAAATTATTTAAGTTAAGTTACAGTTCTTGTTGGTAGATAGTTTAGTTAATACCCCTAGCAGAGCTATTAATAATAAAATCAGAGGAGGATCTGGAGAGGAGCAAGTAGGAACTTAGGGTAATACCTTACCATCTTCCCTAGGAACTTATACAGCTTGATCCTACCTTTGATGCCCATATACCCTTACTCTTTTCAGAGAAGGAGGTATTGCTTATAAGATCAGAATCTTATCTGGCACTATCCTGGTATCAACTGATACAACTTTGTGTCCAGGATACTTTATAATTTCAATAACAAGCAAATCTCTCGTGACAACATTTACACTGGTTTGAAATTGTAAATATTATACTTAGAATGTTCATCATTACTTTCATCTTTTCCTCCCTGCTTTATATGGAACTTGGAACTACTTAATGCTTTTAAATCTCTTTACAAGACTAGCAATAAAACAATCACCAGCCCGTGCAGTGGTAGTTCATGAATCATCATTCTATACGCTGAGGTTGCCAGCCTCAAATGACAGGGACATCCACTTGCGATTTTCACATATTAAAATTCCCATGTCAATATACATATATAAATTAGTTCACATGCTAGTAATGAGAAAAATAGAATGTATAATGACAGTTTCCGCCAATTCTGGCTCACAGACGTTTTGCTCAGATGAATAAAAGAGACTTGAATCGGCCTCTTACACGCGTCTGGGGTGTCGTTAATTTAAAAAGTTCCCTATCTGGCTTTGTGTGTTTCCTTCAGTTCCCTCAGACAGCGGCTTTCCTTATTAAATAGATATAGGTTTCCTGGGCTGTTTTTTGTAAAGCCTGATAAATGCTCAAATAAAAAGTGGCGGGTCTGATAAAATGGAATTCTGAATTCTAGGCTTCACTCTGGCAAGGTCTGGTGTCTTGGCAAGCTATCTTCACAGTAGTTTTGCCTGAGTGAAGCGTCAGATTATATTCACTGTCTTACCCTACTCTGTTTGTTTTAGAGCTCAAATGATCAGCCAAGCTGATTTGAATATTTTGCATGACTCAGCTAATGCAAAATTGTAAACATTACTTTTCTGAACATGGGCTGTTAACATCCGATTGGCGGCAGGCGAACTCACAGAAATTTTGGTAACCTCACACGACAATGTGTGTAAAATGTAACAAATTATTACTTTCGCTAAAGTAATGTCTTATCTGTTGCTTGAGCACACACACAATCCGTCTCTTTACAACCTTGACGGAGACGCACCCGTGCCTTATAAGTAATTAAGCAGATTGCGCTGGACGATGTACGTGTTAATCTGTGTACTTAAATCGACCGCGCCTGAGATTAACCAACTTGCTCTGTCGATAATGTTCTCTCAGCCGCTCCTAGAAATGTTTAGTATTATCATCCGCAAGGAGTGTCAAAATGATTTGACAATATCAAATATCTCCTACTTAGCAGAGAAAGAAAGAAATAATGTGCGACAATTGAAAGCATGCAATAAAATCCGTACCACAAATGTACCGATTACTGCCGTAGTAAAACAGAGATTATGAAGAAGAAGGGGTCGCCCCAATCCATTGTGTGACATATTCGGTCAGCCAATTTCTGTCTTACGAGACACTGGTTGTACCACAATTGGAATTCGTGGGTCGTTAATTGACGAATGAGCTCTTACTGGGCAGTTTTTGGCGGCAATATAGAAACATATCCAGTGGCCGAAATAGACATATGATAACAAGGTTGAACTTGAAGAAACATCACTAAAGGATGTAGAATCGTACACATATCTTGGCAGTAATATAGTCAGAGTTGAAGGGACAGACAATGATATCGAATTAAGAATACAAAAAAGCAAGAGGAGCTTTCATTGCATGAGGAAACATATGGAGAACAAGAGACGTCAAGTCCAACACGAAAATAAGAATCTTCAACTCAAATGTCAATTCAGTCCTATTGTATGGCTCTGAGAAATGGATAGCAACCAAAACAACAACCAAAAAGCTACAGACTTTTATTAACTGGTGCTTGCGTAGAATAGAAGGACTAAAATGGTATGACAAAGTCACAAATGTGGAATTGATGAGAAGAACCAGACAAGTGTCAGTGGAATAAGAGTTGAGAAGAAGACGTTGGCGATGGTTAGAACACACATTGAGGATACCTGTTGATAGCAATACAGGGCAGTCCTTGTTCTGGAATCCACAGGGAAAGAGAGGCAGAGGTAGACCAAAAACACATGGAGAACTGGATACAGAGGTGAAAATAAAGAGGAAAACATAGAAAGAGTTTCAGCGGATGGCACAGGACAGGAAGACATGGCATGTGTTTGTTGAAGGCCTATGCTCTTCGGGGAGCTAAAGGGTATTGATTGATTGATTGATTGAAATAGACATACGCACTGTATTTTTGTCGGGTAGGGTTCGTGCCTGCGCATTTGCAGATCCCCTATTCGACTTAATTGTCGGTAGTGTGCCTAATGCACAGTTTTGTTCCCAGGCGGAGATTGAGAAATTGGCAAAACAGCACCCATTACCTGGAAACACGAGTGTCTCTCGGGTGCATCAGGGCACCGTTTTGTGTGATCCACCCGATTTGTTTGAAGACTTCACGGTGGTAATCCACAATGTGCCTTCTGGTGCCCCGTGGTGGTCGGTCAGAAATATTTTTCGCCATGTAGGACATGTTAATTATGTACATATACCTCGTCGTAGACAGCCTCACACAAATGTGGCATTTGTAAAATTTGCATCTCCCTACGATTGTGACGGTATTGCCTCCCCTTTTTTGCAGTAGTGGTCTAACAATGACCAAACTCAAGAGTATCTAGTATAGGCTTAAATGGAGTCTATTTGTACACACGATTACTCTTGGCAGAAATGTAGATAGAAGAGTAGTAAAGCTTCTATCACATGGGAGTCTTCACAAGAAATTCAGGTAATCAAAAACAATGCTGGCTGTCGCTAAGCACGTTAATTTTGTAACCTACCGACCACTTTTGTGAAGAATTTAAGTACTTATTTATCAGCTCGTTAAGCCCCAACCCCTGATTTACTCAGTGGAATTATCTTATTCAAGTATAGCTCTGTTTAGAATGTGTGTAGTAATTGACTGAGACAAACATGCAGTAACTTTAAAATGATCAAATCGAATGTTAAATTTGTAACATTTCAAGTAACAAAATTTAATAATCACTTTAAGTTTAACAGTTTGAAAATAATTTGAATAGTTATGGATACAGAAAAGCTATCGTCCTCGTATTTGGGGATTGCAAATAGGGTAAGAAAGTTCTGATGGCAGCATATATTTGAACTTAGCTGCCAATGACGGTTCTGCCTTGTCACACTGATCAATCGTCTCTAGTCAAGGTTATCGGGTGTAGCTCGTCTCCCAGAAACTTCAAGGAAAGTCTACACAGTGTTCTTTGTCTTAAAGCGTAGGCCAATGATCCCGTCTTGTTCCAGAAATAGTACGTTCTGCTGGTACCACCAATAAGCCAATCCTGGCTACAGACTTGTCGCACAGATGAATAAAAGAGACGAATCGTTCTCTTACAACGCGTGTCTGGGATTTTTTTAAATTTTAACATAGATTGCCCCTTCTGACTCCGTGTTTCTTCAATGTCCTAGTCTCGTTTGTTCCTTATTAAAATTTGAAAGAGATTTCCCGTGCTTTATAAGTCATATCTGGTTCTCCAATAAAAGGTCCGGATAACATGTAGGAATTATGAAACTAGTTCTTCCTCTGGCGAAGGTCTGATGTCTTGGCGAGCGTGCAAATCAAAGAGAAATAAAACTGTGAAATTGGCAGCCTATATTCCCTCCAGTGATGTTAGGAATCTAATCAGAAAGATCCAATCATTTCAAATCATGCACGATAGGCTGTGATACTTCAAAATATTCCCACGTGAAATAAGGTGCGTGTCTGCAAAGGTCACGTATTACCATATATGGACATCTGATGCCCTGCATACACTCTCGCAAACACATTGTCTAAAATGTAATAAGTCCATGATTACTTTTTTAAACAAAAGACAGGAAGCGATTACATCACATTTGTCTGCCCACATGTGACACACAGACAGTGATCTCGTTATCTGTCGTATGAGTGCGCAAACCCTGGGTCTTATCGGTGAATTAAGCCGATTTTGTAGACCAATGTAAGTTTTAGTCGGCCGCGATTATAACCATAAATCTGGGTAGCACTCCTTGCAAATGTGACATTTATCACCTACAGGGCGATTTGATAAAATCAGATATCTGCTACTTAGCAGAACAAATAAAGGAAGAAAGAAAGAAAAGTGCAATAATTGACAGCACCTAATAAAAATCAGTACCACAAATGTACCGATACTGCCGGAGAGAACCAAAGATCGATAGAGGTCGCCCCGTTTCGTCACAACGATGCCAGAAGAGCTATTAGACTCAAACATTTGATATGCTATAATAATCTTTTTTTTTTGAATATTCCATTACTTCGGGACTTTTGATTCAACCCTGGATAATTCATTCATTTTTGGCTCTTTTGATAAACTTGGTTTGGGTTAGATTGTTGGGATAAGTTCGGTTTTAATTTATGTCTTGAGTTTTTACTAATAGTTAAACGAGAACATGGTTAGTTTTTTTTTAAATCCCGTATGATATGGGCGCGGTTTGATTGGTAAGTGGACCACGTCTAGAACACAGTCCTCGATTATGATGTGATTCTTAATCGGGTTTTGATAAGTGGGTTCTGTATTAGCGCTTGGGTAAGCCAGCTTGTTGGTTTAATTATGTCAGTGCAAGGAGCAAGCCACACTGGGACAGTATATTATGATAGCTTGTGGGATAGTGTTGCGTGATAAATTCTCGCAACATCGTTTTATTTCAATATCTGTTTTATAACGCAAGGGCAACAACTGCTTGAAATCTATAGTCACTTTTCTCGGTAAGCATTTGTCTTCTCGCGTTAGTATCGAATGCAGTTAACTTTTGAGCTGTGGTCATTTTTGCGCTGGACTGCGCATGACTTGTCTTGTTGTTTGGTCGATCGGTTTCCGCCCACCACTAGTGGAAGTGAGCGATTTGGAATGGCGAAAGAGATGCCTCGTTGAAGAGGGGATCTCCGCTATTTTTGTTCTGTCAGGGATGTGTAGTCCTCTTATGGATATTTCGTTTATTCGGGATAATACCTCTAGTGTATTTGCACATGCCGGGAGGCGTGATATTTCTGTATTTCTTGAAAGCAAGGTAAATTAACATTTTCATTAACTCTATTGATTTTGGGTCGTGAGCGATTTCGATTCATAGCCTGTCTCCGAAAGTCGTCGTCACGAGATGTTCTTTCCCAGCTCACATGTCGCTGCATTGTACTGCATCGGTTGATGCAGGTACCAAGGACCATTACTTGCTACTTTGTTAAATGAACTAGGTTTAGAAAACCTTTATTATCTAGAGGATATTTTTGAGGACATTATTTATACTTCGGCAGACGTGTCTGTCTTGCTGAAGTCAAACTAAGGAGAGTGAACTGATCTCATACATCTGGTTATCTCCTGGCTGTTATAGAAAAGGATGGAGTTTTCCACCTGACTACATTTACAGCACTTTGAAATATAACATGCATCTGACTCATCATTGTAATGCTGTCTACCGTTTATTGCTGTATTGAATGTTGCTGTGATAATGACTGTTTGATGTGCCTACACATTTGCGTAACCATTTTGTCACTGTGGCGTCCACAATAAATAATGAAGAAAAACGTCAACGGCTGTTTCAAGACTCATTGACTTTATACGTCGTGAGTTTACTGACGTCCTATGTGGATTGCCCTGTTATTGTTGCATGAACATTGTTTTGACTGAACACATCTACACACTACACAAAAACCAGACATGCGGATGCCATCCATCATCATATGGCATCACGCATCATTTGGTGGCCATAAGCTGGTTTGATTCTGGTACTAGCAAACACGGGGTCCCTTACCCACTTCATTTTCAACAAGAATTCATCAGCATCCTTCAAGAAATTAACATTCTTCAATACAGTCAACATCTTCAAAATTTTCAAAGTACTCGGCGTTGCCCGGTAAAAGTCAAAATTTCAACCTTTTGACGGAAACAAGAATTTGACAGTACCCGGCGTTGTTACATGTTGCCGGATAACTCGGACTGCTGTTATCTTTTACGCAAGTCAAGCAAGTTGCTGCTGTCAAGGTTCCAGTGCTGTCGTTTTTTTTTTGAGAAGGTCAAGTGCCGGTTGAAACGGGTTGTTTTCTGAAGAAGGCCAAGTACCGATTTCCATCAACTTACTTTTGGATTAGAAGGTCAAGTGCCGAAACAACTCAACACACAGTATTTCAGAAGCTCTTGTACCATCGTGTTAGCAGTGGAAGCAGTTCAGATGTGCCATCATCGTTGGAGCTTCGCTCTTTAGGACGTTGATTGACATCCGTTTTTCTGCTGTTCTACGATTGGAAGCCTTTAAGTTAAGTGGCCTGTTTGTATGTAAACTGTGCCCTTATACTTCTGCTGAGTCTTCTGTGTATCATCTCATTCTATATATTATATGTCTATATGTTATTTGTATATTTATATGTTTATATTTCAGCGGGTTCTCGGTTGGGTGGTGTCTCCGTTAGATTATGCCACGTCATAGAGGTCGTCTATTGTGAGCGTTTTCTGTAGGGTTTGCAAATTTCCGATACTGGAATTTGCTAAGCGACTTCTGTTGCTATTTATGTTAGCTGTGATGACATGTTTTAATATTGTTTTCGTTATTATTTCACATTCTTTAGTTTTGTTGTGATTTGTTTGTATTTGTTAGCCTACTCTTGTCTATAATTTAGTTTCATACAACATTTTTGTTTATACACTGTGGTGTCATGTATTTTGTTTAATTCTATCGCAGATATCGTCACATTTTTTTGTGATATTTCATTAATTTCTGCTTTATTTTTAGTTGATTTCTGCGAAAGTTTTTGTATTGTTGCTGATCTTTGTTATTGTTTACATTGTTATTGTTTACATTGTTTGTATTGTTTACATTTTCAATGTTTACATTCTGCATGTGTTTACATAGTCATTGTTTACAGTTATAGTAATTAGTTAATGGGCTATGCTAATGCACTGTTACTACTATACTGATGATAAATGAATGATGAATAGTGTCGTGCACTATTGAATGAGAAGTGCACTTATGATCAAGATTTGAGTGCTGATATTTCATATACAAGTTCTTTGATTGGAGACTTGTTTCCCACAGAGACTGGGATAATATAATGTGATGTGAATATACAAGTGCTTAATTAAGACTTGTTACACTTAGGTTTGAAATAAATTAGTTAATTATTTCAGGTTTTGGACTCATATGTTAGACAACATGTCTACATTTGAGCACTTTATTGAGCAGGGTAAATTGCTTGGGAAGACTGGTGATAAGTTAGAAGAATTTGCAACTGCTCGATATGATAAAGCAATGGAAGCTGAACAAAAGAAACTGCATATGGAAGCTGAACAAAAGAAACTGCAGATGCAGGTGGATGAAAAGAGATTCCAAATGGAAATGGAAAAACAAAAAAGGGAATCAGAAGCTGAGGAGAGAAAACTCCAGCTACAGCTAGAAGCTGAAAGACTTCAAAAAGAGGCTGAGAATAAAAGACTTGAAAAAGAGGCTGAGAATAAAAGACTTGAAAAAGAAGCTGAAAATAAAAGACTTGAAAAAGAAGCTGAAAATAAAAGACTTGAAAAAGAAGCTGAAAATAAAAGACTTGAAAAAGAAGCTGAAAATGAAAGACTTCAAATGCAGGCTCAAGCTGAAGAAAGGAAGTTACAAAGAGAGTCTGATGAGAGGAAAGCAAAAATGGAACATGAAGAAAAACTCTTAGCTTTAGAGTTGGAGAAATTGAAATTGACGAGCATGAGTAATGGTAATGATTCAAACAAGGGTTCATCTTCTGGTAAGGCTAATAATGATACTTTTAAGATTAAGTTACCAACATTTAGTCCTTCCAGTGATGACATAATGTTCTATCTGGACAGATTTGAACAAGCATGTACAGCTCATAACATAGACAAAGCAAAATATGTTTATCAGTTATCAGGGATACTGACAGGTAAAGCTCTAAGTATATTAAATATGGTGGATGAACCTGACAAGAGCAATTATGAGGTTGTCAGGGCCGCTTTGTTAAAGAAATATCAGCTTAACGAAGACGGCTATCGTCTACAATTTAAAAACATGTTACCTGAAAATGGAGTTGAATTCTCCGAGTTTATTGCAAGAATACGCATTACTTTCTCACGATGGGTTGAACTATCTAAGACGGAAAAAACTTATGAAGGACTTATGGACTTAATACTTAGAGACAAAGTCATGTCGTCTGTCAATGAGTCTTTCCTTGCTTTCCTTCATGAACGTAAACCTAAAACAATAAAAGAAATGGAAGATTTCTGTTGCCAATACGTAACTGCGCACCCACACATAACCATGGGTAACTCTAAGGTGAAAGAAGGTTTACCAGTTGCTTCGGCAGCTCCGTATGGTCAAAACTTTGCTCGTAGATCCCAACAAAATTTTGATAGAAAGGGTAGCGGTAATTTCTGTCAAAATCATGGAAATCAATTTCATGGTGATTCTTCTTCGAAGAATTGGAGACAACCTGATAGTACTCGTTACTATCACCCTAATAATTATAAGCATTTCAAAAGAGGATATGGTAATAGAGGTTATTCCTGCCGAAGACCTCAGAACCAAACAAATAGATGTTCGCATCAATGTGAACATGATAGTAATCGTGGAAACTGGAATTCGAACCAGTATAACAATTACAATAGAGACAATAATAACTGCAGAGATAATAATAACTCTGATAACTTCAGAGGTAATAATAGTCGGGGTAGATCTCAACACAAAAAAAAAAGAGATATCAGCAGGCTAATGCTGTACAACAGGAAACTGAGGGAGCCTGTAATCATGTTGTTGATAGTAAAAACTTTGACGCTGTCACTAGTTCTGCTTTTGACTTTGAGAGAGCAAACAAATGCCCCCAATGCAGTACTTTATTCGAACCGGGTATCATAACTACTTTGAGTTGTGGTCACCCACTTCCCGCTCTTCCTGCTGCTGTTGCGCATGACGGGAGGGGTTCTTTAATTCTACATAAGGGTCTTGTTAATGATACTCCGGTCTCACTACTTTTCGATTCCGGATGCACCACTATTGGTGTTAGACAATCGCTTGTAGATCCATCTTGTGCTACAGGAAGGGTTATTAAATGTGTCACATTTGGCGGCACTCTAGAAAAATATCCTACTGCTGTAATTCGCATTGCCACTCCTTTCTTTACTGGAGATGTGCATGCTTGTCTCTTACCTAATCCTATTGCGGACCTTATTATTGGTCGTATTCACGGAGTTAGGGAGTGTACCCCACAGCAGATTGCTGCTTGGGAAGATAATAACATGCAAGCTACAAATGCAGTAGTTACAAGAGCACAAGCTCTACAAACACCCGAAACTTCACTGAATAGTGATAATGAAGTTGATAGCCAAGATAGTCACTTAGTAATTACTCGTGACTCTTTCATAAAATTGCAAGAAGAAGATCCTTCTTTAAAAAAATTCTTCGTTCTTGCGAAGAAAGGTGATCCGAATCAGGATACAAATAGAAAATCTTGGATTGCAATGAGAAACGGCGTACTTGTACGTATGGTACAAGATTCGACTACGTCGGCACATTCGCAAATTCTTGTTCCCAAGAGCATGAGAGTCCAAATATTACAACATGCTCATGACTCGCAATGTGCTGGACATATGGGTTTTGCCCGTACGAAGTCGAGAGTCCTTGCGGCTTTCTTTTGGCCTTTTGTCAATAAGGACATTCGTATTTACTGCCGATCATGCAAGGTATGTCAGGAGGTCAAATCTAGAGGACCACGACATGCTGCGCCTATCCAGGCTGCTGACATTCCTATTCGGCCGTTTCAGAAAATGGCCATAGATATTATTGGCCCTTTTAAGGTCAAGTCGGCCAGAGGACATCAGTTTATCCTTACATGTGTCGATATGTGCACACGTTGGCCAGAGGCTATTCCTCTTAAGAGCATATCTACTACAGATATCGCAGATGCTCTTTGGTTGATATTTTCTCGCTTGGGGTTCCCCAGAGAAATATTGTCAGACCATGGCACTCAACTCATATCTGACACTATGTCACAGGTAATGTCTACCTTACATATTGAACGATCTCTCAGTAGTATCTACCATCCTATGTCTAATGGGTTAGTTGAGCGTCTGAATAGAACGCTCAAGACTTTGCTTGGTAAGATAACTGAAGATCATCCTCAAGATTGGGACAGGGTTTTACCCGCGGCTCTCTTTGCCTATAGAGAAGTCCCTAATGAACACACAGGATTTTCTCCCTTCGAACTTGTCTTTGGCGCGCGTCCACGCGGCCCTATGTCTTTATTACACGATCTCATCACTGCCGATGATATTAGCGATGAAACTCAATCCTCATATGAGTATGTCATTGCTCTTAGACAAAAGATCATTGAGGCATGTAAGCTAGCAACTGCTTCATCAGAAATTGCTAAAGAGAAGGCAAGGCAGTTTGCTAACAAGAATAGATGTCTACGACAACTTTGTCCAGGTGACAAAGCATTCGTCCTACTCCCCAGTAGGGAAAATAGACTTCTTATTGCATGGAAAGGTCCGTATGCAATAGTCTCTCGGATTTCCGATGTTGACTATGTGGTCGATATTGATGGAAAGCATAAAACTTTCCACATAAACATGCTTTCGGAATTTCACGAACGTCCGGACTATTTGCTGCCTATTTTCCAGGCAACGGATGATGCTCCTGCACCTCACGGTCATTATTCATCCCTGTCTGTCATTCAGGATGAGGAAGCTACCTTCTCTGATGTCAACCTTCCCCTTCCAGTGGTTCCATTACATTCTACGGAATCTTGGAAAAAACGTTTCTGTTTCTCCTAATCTTTCTGGTGACGAACATCGACAAGTCTCGTCGATGTTACAAACATTTCAGGATGTTCTCACTGACATTCCTGGACACACAGATGTCATAGAACATGACATAATTCTTACCGACAATAATCCAATTAGGGTTAGGCCGTATCCTATTCCTATACACTTTCAGTCGCAAGTGGAAAAGGAATTGGATGAAATGATTCAATTAAATATAATTGAACCATCGACTTCACCATATTCTTCTTCCATGGTTATTGTCCGGAAGAAGGATAAGAACATACGAATTTGCGTTGATTATCGCAAATTGAATCAGGTCACAAAGTTCGACGCTGAACCGATGCCTTTGTTAGAAGATCTACTGATTAGACTTTCTAATTCTAGATTCTTCACTAAACTTGACTTGTCTAAAGGTTATTGGCAAGTGCCTTTAGCAGAGCATGCCAAACCTCTTACTGCTTTTTCTACACCTAGGGGTCTATTTCAATGGAATGTTATGCCTTTTGGTCTCATGAACGCCCCTGCCACTTTCGTTCGCATGATGCGTCGAATTCTGTCACATCGTTCGGATGTCATCGCATACTTAGATGACATCTGTCTCTTCAGTGATACCTGGGAAGATCACTATTTAGGGTTATATGACTTACTGTCCACTCTACGTGAGAATAATTTGACAGCAAAACCTTCTAAAGCTTTTGTTGGTTTTGGTGAAATCTCTTTCCTGGGTCATCGTGTTGGTCATGGTCTCTTGAAGACAGAAGACCACAATACTTCCAAAATACTGAACATCTCTGTTCCTAAAACGAAGAAACAAGTTAGGAGTCTCTTAGGTTTAATTCAATTTTATGGGAGATTTATTCCAAATTTATCTTCGATCATGGCACCTCTCTCAACATTGTTGAAGAAAGGTTCGCCTAATCTGGTCCGTTGGTCTGAAGAATGCCAATCTTCACTAGACCAAATCAAGAATATATTTTCTTCTCCTCCCATCTTAAGATTACCTACTCTTGATAGGACTTTTGTTCTTCGGAGTGATGCTTCATCCACTGGGATTGGAGCAGCACTGATGCAAGAATATGCAAATACTCTGCATCCTGTTATGTACATTTCTAGAAAACTAAATGCGGCAGAGAGGAACTACTCGGTTTTAGACCGTGAGTTGTTAGCGATGGTTTGGTCAATTCTAAAACTACAAAGATTCCTCCTGGGCGCACATTTCATTCTAGAGACTGATCAGAAAGCTCTTACAGCTATTCAGACTAAGAATTTGAAGAGTTCGAGATCCACTCGATATGCTATAGCTCTTCAACCTTTTCACTTCACGGTACGAGCTATCCGTGGTGCGGATAATGTGATGGCTGACATTTTGTCTAGATGCCCACATGACTCCAACTAATACTTCTGTCCTATATTTCTATATATTACAGAGTCATAACACACCTATATTTCTACAATAGATTAGCACATCTGTACTTACTCTATATGTACACACTATCGTGCTTTGTTGTCATCTTCTTCTGTTCGTTTTTTTTAAAATGATAGAGGAGGACTGAGTAGTTAATATAAGGGCCGTTAGTTTACTAAACAGCCACAATTATTAATAATGTATTGTACCTTATGAAGCATATTAGTTATTAATTAGCATTATATTGCTTGTACTTTCTCAGAATGTCATTGTTGAGCTGAGGACTTACCTTACGAGTTCTAGATTGTGTACTTACCCTCGGAATACCAGAGCATATGTCCTGGATCGTCATGTAGTTTAACTTTGCTATGTACTTATGTCATTACATGTCAAAGAATGTACTATTTAAATTTTCCTATCAGATTTGTACATCCATTTTTAAAGACAATATTAGAGTATGCTGTTTAATGATGATTATAGTAACTTGCATACGTATATTGTGTTTACATGCTAACGTGATGTGTGTTGGTGACACCTCCCCGATGTGAATATTTTTTGAGACATATTTATTTTTCTGTTGAGGTATATCCTCACCAGACACTCTATAATTAGCCTATTGTTTGGCAATTTAATTAATTATCAGCGCATAATTCGTGCGTTTTGAGCCGCTTATCGCTTGCTCTTTGATATTGAAAAAAAAAATATGTTCCACATTTTTTTTTTATCGGGAGGAGGTGGTGATATGTTGCGTGATAAATTCTCGCAACATCGTTTTATTTCAATATCTGTTTTATAACGCAAGGGCAACAACTGCTTGAAATCTATAGTCACTTTTCTCGGTAAGCATTTGTCTTCTCGCGTTAGTATCGAATGCAGTTAACTTTTGAGCTGTGGTCATTTTTGCGCTGGACTGCGCATGACTTGTCTTGTTGTTTGGTCGATCGGTTTCCTCCCACCACTAGTGGGAGTGAGCGATTTGGAATGGCGAAAGAGATGCCTCGTTGAAGAGGGGATCTCCGCTATTTTTGTTCTGTCAGGGATGTGTAGTCCTCTTATGGATATTTCGTTTATTCGGGATAATACCTCTAGTGTATTTGCACATGCCGGGAGGCGTGATATTTCTGTATTTCTTGAAAGCAAGGTAAATTAACATTTTCATTAACTCTATTGATTTTGGGTCGTGAGCGATTTCGATTCATAGCCTGTCTCCGAAAGTCGTCGTCACGAGATGTTCTTTCCCAGCTCACATGTCGCTGCATTGTACTGCATCGGTTGATGCAGGTACCAAGGACCATTACTTGCTACTTTGTTAAATGAACTAGGTTTAGAAAACCTTTATTATCTAGAGGATATTTTTGAGGACATTATTTATACTTCGGCAGACGTGTCTGTCTTGCTGAAGTCAAACTAAGGAGAGTGAACTGATCTCATACATCTGGTTATCTCCTGGCTGTTATAGAAAAGGATGGAGTTTTCCACCTGACTACATTTACAGCACTTTGAAATATAACATGCATCTGACTCATCATTGTAATGCTGTCTACCGTTTATTGCTGTATTGAATGTTGCTGTGATAATGACTGTTTGATGTGCCTACACATTTGCGTAACCATTTTGTCACTGTGGCGTCCACAATAAATAATGAAGAAAAACGTCAACGGCTGTTTCAAGACTCATTGACTTTATACGTCGTGAGTTTACTGACGTCCTATGTGGATTGCCCTGTTATTGTTGCATGAACATTGTTTTGACTGAACACATCTACACACTACACAAAACCAGACATGCGGATGCCATCCATCATCATATGGCATCACGCATCAGATAGCTACGTGAGATATTTATTAATTACATGGGAGATAGTTCTGGGTGGTGACCTATGGCTCTTCATGGGATCTTATTGCAGTGATGCTGGGACTGTGGTGTGTGCTTGACGTCGGTCGTCCACTCCTCCATGATGTTATATTTTTTTGGTTACTGGTATGTCAGGTCTCGTAAATTTTTATAATAAATTTGTCTTCCTAAGATTTATTCCTAACTATTTCTTATATTTCGTCTGGCCTGTCTGAGTTAACACGAAATGGGGCTGCTCACAAAATTAAGTAGGACAAGTAATGCGATTTTGCCCTACAAATAACACTAGTCAACAACCAAAATGTACCAGAAATGAAAATAGCTGATCTTAACTAATTTTGGTGTGCTGAAAACGAAAATGACATTAAAAAATGTTGATTGGCTCTAGTTTTCAAGATATATGCTACTAGTTTATTTAATTACGGTAAATTTATATATATATATATGACGCAACTGTTGTGGGCGATTGCATAATTTTTTCTAATGACCAATAAAAATGTTACTAGAAGTTGATGATGCAATCCTACCTATGATTACATCACCTTTGTGTATAAATACCTTATCTCTGATAAAATGTTGCCATTAGTTAGTGCATTTGTCCTTATCAAAAGTATCGTAGTTAGAAATGCCAGAAGGCGTACAGTTTGTATTTTGGCTGCAGAATAGGAGATCAAGATAAGAGCTGGGTGCCACACATATGCTGCAATACATGTGCAGCACATCTTAAACTGTGGTTGACTGGCAATAGGCAAGCTATGCCTTTTGCAGTCCCAATGATTTGGAGAGAGCCCACTGATCATCTCAACAACTGTTACTTTTGCATGGTCCCTCCAATTGGGAAAGGCATATCAAAGAAGAAAAAAAATGGACTCTGGAATATCCAAACATCCCCTCTGCAATACTTCCGGTACCACATGGCGATGACCTACCAGTTCCCAAAGTGCCAGAATCCTTTTCAGCTGCTTCCACTGATGAAGAGGACATTGGTGGTCCTGAACCATCAACCTCAAGTGACACAGATTTTGAGCAAACTACATCCACTAACCCAAGGTGAACTGAATGATCTTGTAAGAGATCTGAATTTACCGAAGAACAAGGCGGAGCTTTTGGGTTCCAGATTGCAACAGTGGAATCTCCTGGCAGAAGATGTTACAATTTCTGTGTATAGGAACCGCCAGAAGCCGCTTATTACATTCTTTTTCAAAGAGGGTGACCTTTCTGCGTGCCACAACATTTCTGGTTTAATGGCAGCCCTCAACATCAATTACATACCGGAAGAGTGGAGGCTTTTCATTGATTCATCCAAGACAAGTCTTAAAGCTGTTTTGTTGAATAATGGTAATGTGTTACCGTCAATTCCAGTTGGTCACGCAGTTCATATGAAAGAAACTTATGAAAACATTAAGCAGCTTTTGAAGTGTATAAACTACGATCATCATCATTGGTCACTTTGCGGTGACTTAAAAGTGGTCGCTCTTTTGCTTGGACTACAGGGTGGATACATCAAGTACTGTTGCTTTCTCTGTGAGTGGGATAGCCGTGCACGAAGTGACCATTACATCAGAAGACATTGGCCAATCAGGCAGTCATTGCAGCCTGCAGTAAGAACGTTGAGAACCCAGCAGTTGTCGACACCAGCAAGATTTTGTTGCCACCCTTGCACATTAAGCTGGGTCTCATGAAAAACTTTGTCAAGGCAATGGAGAAAACAGATGAGGCTTTCAAATACCTCATCAGAAAATTTCCAAGACTGAGTGAAGCTAAAATAAGAGAGGGAGTATTTGTTGGTCCGCAAATTCGAAAACTTCTTCATGATGACGAGTTTCTTTGCGTGTTGCATGGCAAGGAAAAAGCAGCATGGCTAGCATTTAAGTCAGTGGTGGACAATTTTCTTGGAAACAACAGATCTGATAATTACAATGAAATTGTAGAAAATCTCCTTCAGAAGTATGAGTCTTGGCTGCAACATGTCTTTGAAAATTCATTTTCTGGATTCTCATCTGGATTTCTTTACGTCAAACTGTGGAGCGGTCAGTGATGAGCATGGTGAACGATTTCACCAGGACATTGCTGCTATGGAGACAAGGTATCAAGGCAATTGGAGCCCTTCAATGCTTGTTGATTACTGTTGGACTGTGACAAGAGACACCTCATCAATTGACTACAAGAAGCAAGCAAAGAGAGCTCGAACAGCGACTGAATAATGACGGAATGGGTTCAAATGTGCCTTTTTAAAGCATGATATGTGAACTTTAAATAATGTTTTTATTTTTTCTATCATTTTATGTTAAAATATCAATTAATTGAGTATGTAACCACAATTTTTATAATGCTAAAGTAGAAAGACTAGCTGTTTAGCCCAGAGAAGTAAACAAGCATACATTATTTGTATTACTGTAATATAAATTCATCATTTTAAAAAAACCCAGAGCCAATTGGTGAATTTCATTATGATATTTGAAATCAGCATGTCAAAATCAATAAGAAATGGTACATTTAATTTCTGGTACAAAAAACTTTTGAAAATTTGTTGACTAGTGTAATCAATCTTGTATGTTCTGGTACACCAGTGTTGATATTGGCCTAATGTATTTTACCCTTTGTCCTTAGGATGCTTTGCAGAATAGCATTGAAGATTGTGTACTTCACTAGTTGCAGGATACATTTCATCCCGTGTGCTGCGGTGGCAGTAAATGATCTAGCACATAGTGTGGTCCATGAACCAGGAATGTTCCTTCACTGTCATACATATAACAGGACCAGAGAACACTAGCGCGTAACTTGTCGCGTTTAGTATCGAAGGGTTAGATACTTCTGATGAGATAGCGTATTCTTACGAACTGTTTGTTAATAAATTATTTCTTTGGTTACAGTTATAGAGCGGACAGTGTTCTCAAGCGGACAGAGATATGATGTGTGTCACACAGTGTATTCTTCGGACTTCGTCGTCGATGAATTACATGGTTTAAAGTTTAACGTACAGGAATGACATTGCTTTAATGATGACATTGCTTTAGTAATCTCGGAACTCTGATATTATGATGGACTCGTTATTGGTATTATTGTCTGTATTAGTTAGGGTTTTTCTGAGAATAGTTAATATATGTTTGTTATTTTAATATTTCAAAAACTGGGTACGATTGCAGTATGATTGACTTGAGTTTGTTCATTATTATTGCTCACCCGCTTCTTGGGAGCTGCTTTGGGGTGTAGGGCAGATTACATTTAGTACAGTAATTATGTTTGTAACTCTGTACCACAGAGCATTTCTATAAAACGTAATGTGAATGATTGGGTGCGTTGTGAAGAGTGACACTGTAGGGGTTGCCCTGGGTTCTTATGTGTTAGCTTTTGAGGCAGATAGACTTGTATTTATGACTAGTAAGCGTCATGGTCTTTTGTATTAGCATTCGATGTAGATAGACGTATGGTCTTTTGTGTTAGCCTTCGTGGCAGACAGATGTATTTTTGACCAGTGGATTTGATGGTCATTAAGATCAGCCTTCAACTGACTGTATTGCGGCCATAGTAAAAACAGGACTTTTTCTAGTGTTTGCCGGAACGGCGAGTGGAAGTGTACCAACTTAGGTCTGCCGTGGAAGCAAGTTGATAATTGTTATGACCATTGTAATTGATGGAACTTTTATGATGTCCGCCTGGAGGCGTTGTATAAGTATCTGGTTTGTTTCTGCCGTAGGGTCATTTGTAAATGGAATCTGACTAATGTAATTGGTGGTCTGTATAAACGAGCGAAGTATGCAAGACGACTGAATTGTGTGAGCTAAAGTGCTGGACTTTCTTCAAATACATTCACCTGTCGTGTCAATAAAAATTATGGACCGTTCACCGATACTTCTCCGTTTTCAGTTCAGTTGATTGCTTATTCGTTGATTCTCAATTCGTACCCTACCAGTCCAAAGTTATGTATTAAAAACTGGAAAGCAGCAAATAATTATATGTTCAACAGAGAGAGCCATGAACCCGTGTCTTATTAAAGAAGCTCTCAACGTTACACAACATTTGGTTGTACCTTTATACACAAGAGATTAGCCCATATAAGTTTACCACACAAATGAGGATTTATCGGGCTGGTAGAATAATTATAAAATCAATATCTTTATAGAGGTAAATACATTCTTTTGGAAATTTACTTATAGTTAACTTACTTGTAGAAAAAACAAATTAATTAACATAACTATACACCGTTTGTAAAAATTAACGCTTAGTGATTTGAATGGTGAGAAAATTATTAGGATTAAAATACGCGTCATTAGGAAAATTAACTTTAAGAAAATTAACTCGTGATTCTTTACAGGTTAAAGCTAGCGCAGTTATTTTTATAACTAATTGTGCTTATCGAATTTACAAGAAATATTCCTTCGTAAAATGCAGCTGACATCAGGATTAGTAAAGCTATTTACACTCTGCAGATAGAAGACCACTGATACTCTAAGACGCAAGCAACAAGTAATGCTTGAGCCGAGATTAAACAGCCAAGTTATGTCTTGGATTACCCCACATCTGGCTGACTCCTGTTTGGACGGCGGTGAAGAAAGCTGGGAACAAAGAAGCAAGAAAGCGAGAAGATTTCCCCTGCCACCAGAGATTAAAGAGTTCTTAGCTCGGTTGACAGGAAAGTACCGAGAGACTCGCGCATCGGTGTCCCAGCAAAAAAGGGCTCATGGAGAAGAGCGGACCAGTAACATGAAAAAGCATGAAAAAGAAGGAAATCCAGAGGAAAGTTTAGTCATAACTTATTGAAAAAGACATCTGAAGATACGCAGCTACCAGCATGAAAGAATTTCGGTTTCATATGTGTAGACCAAGCAAAGATACACGAGGGAGGGTACTACGGGGCTGTCTAATTTAAGATTGACACTGCCGGAATCTGAAATATTACGTTAAACTCACGGCAAAAACGAAGAGGACGAGACAAAAAAAAATCAGAGATAAAAACGTGCGCGATTAGACCGGCTGATCGACGGGAAATTCTATGTCAACTCATAACAGGTGGTTAGATGCCATTTCTATTTCTCTGCGGCGTTCTCTGCGGGACAACTTCCTAATGTGTATGTAAAGTAATTAATGTGCTGTTTTCATACGTTAACGGGATATGTATAATAATAATGACAGAAAAGCAAACAATGGTGCACAAAAAGCATGGAACACGGAAATGAAAATGAAAAAAAAGCGAACAATATAAAAACTATGTAGGTGAATTCCAACTAGTTTTTATATTTCAGGCTCACGTTATGGGGAGTCAGTTGTTGCTAAATAATTTCGACACACCTCACTAATAGCAATCGCAGATAATTAAGATTTATCGACCCGGTGCTCTTACCTGTATCTGCACCATCTGCCCCATCTTTAACAGCACCTTTTTGGCTTCGGAGTGTGACTCTTCATCAGTTATACCTGCCTGCAAATGTATGAACTTGCATTGATAACCATTTTCTGTTCACATAAATGTGCCTATTTAATTATCACATTAATATTCACTCATCCACTGCATTTTAAATAAATGATTTATGTACTTGCGTTTTTTAACATTTGTTACATTTTTCTATTATAGTACTTGATTTTATTTGTTTTGTCGGGTGTTTGGGGAACAATCGTCTCATATAAAAACATCAAAGTGATGGAGTTTAACCTCTTACACAATTAGGGAAAACAATCTCTAAAATCAGAAGATTAGCACAACCCTGAAAATCTTAGTGGGAAGATTAGAGCGTTGCTAAAAACCACGAAGTAAAATGATTATGGCGCTGGAAAGAAAAACAATGCAAACATTAGAGCACTACACAGAAACTCAGTGAGAACATTAGAAGGCTGAACAGAAGCTAAATGAGAACATTAGGTAACACAGAAAATCGGTCGAATCATTAGAGCATTACGCAGAAGCTCAGGAGAAACATTAGAACATTTAGCAATAGTTCAATAAAAACATTAGAGCACTACGCAGAAGCTCAGGAGAAACATTAGAGCATTACATAGAAACTAAGGTGAACACTAGAGACTACACAGAAACTTGGTGAGACCATTAAAGCTCTACGCAGAAACTAGTGAGAACATTAGAGCAATATGCAGTCTAAACATTAGTTGGGACGTTTGAGCACTAAACGAAAACTCAGTGGGAACATTAGAGCATTACACAAAAACTCAGTGGGAACATTAGAGCACAACGCAAAAACCCTAAATCTAAAGATTAGAGCACTGTATCTTCTTCTTCTTCTTCGTTCGTCCTTAAAAGGACGTTGGTTGCGTTGTGTCCGTTTACAGCGAAGTTGCGATATTTGCGCCTTTCGGCCGACACATCCGACTTCAGCACAGCATTTTTGGGACCGGGTTAGCCTTCCCTCTTCGATCCCTACTCACTCAGCCAGACTGCAGTGACGCAGCCTGTTTCCAGAGCACTGTATATTGTCAGTGATAAGTGTAAAGCACTAAACATTCTCTTAAGTCGACAGACATGAAGGAAGGTTAGAGCACTACAAAGTAACTTTAAGACGGAAGATTAGAGCACTAGATAATACTTTAGAAGACACTGATGAGTAGCACTTCATTGTTGAAATGAAATCGTTCGAAAAAGTTTTTGTTGTATAGTACAACCTTGACCCTCTTAGACTGAACACATAGGGTTATCTCATTTTAACACGTTGTGAGGTGTCACTCGTACATCCCACTTGATTTATTAGAAAGCAAATCTGCAACATACTCAGTCTTAACATTGTAGAATCCTCTCAAAATAGGCAACAACAACAACTACAACAAAAAAACAAAAAAATCCAAAACATTTAAATATACTTACCCCTCCCCCACAAAATAAAGTACTAGTCAGCCACAGGGGTAGGATTTTGATGATTTAGCATCTTTTTTTTTTGACTTAACTAAAATGGTGCTTAGTTGAATATAAATGTGTTTCATTAAAAAAACTAAGCTGATTTTAGAGTCTTTGTTGAGGTATTATTTTGCTAATTTTGGCATGTTATGCTATTTATTGAGATTTTTCACTCATTTTAAGGTATTTTTGATTGTTTTTCAGTCACTATTTTGCATATGTTGGCATTTTCAATCAAAAATAGGCATTGTTAGTGTTTTCTACTTCTTTCCTCTCTTTTTTTTTTCACAAATTACTTCACTGTTTTCCCCATGCTGTTTTATCATTTTCCCTAAATCCATGAAAACAAATGTTGCTGGTAAACTCTCCTACATAATGTCAAATTTTGGATTTCTGCCTGGTACCATTATTACCTTAGAGAAGTCAGCAGTTCTATTAGTGGGTCAGATAGATTTGATGAAGAAAACAGAGTGTGAATGGAGACGTTTTTTTTTTTTTTTTAGTCCGCTACCAACATGCCTGGCTAGATTGTCAAAAATCTTCTCTCTTTGTCGTGTCCCAACTTACCAAAAAGTCGAATTGTTTTTTTTGTTTTTTGTTTTTTTTAATAACTCATTCTCAAATCACGCGATACAGATGACCAGACAAAAGTGTTATAATATCCTCCCCACAAAATAAAGTCCTAGTCAGCCAAAATCAATATATTACATACAGGATAGCTAAAAGGATATTGCCTTTCCCCAACGTCTGGCACCTGGTGTTGAATGTCATTTTTACAGGCTTTTCTTTAACTTGCAACGTATGTCACTCTGTTGTCACCCTCTTGTCACCTTCAAATCTTGCTATCGATTTTTCAATCACTTCCAGATGAGCAATAGCTCTGAAACTTAGCATAGTTGTGTATTCCCCATGACAATACAATAATCAATCCAAAAATAATAAAATTAAAATTAATATTAATTTTGTTGTTGTTGTTGTATTGTATCATAAGTGAAATGGGTGATAACTGTAAATAATCTAGGTGTATTCTTTCCAACAAGATTGTCTCACTTGAGAGAAATATTGAAATACACAACTGACAACTACATTTTAAAAATGTAATTTAAAACTCTTATCAAAATTTAAATATTAAATTAAAAAAAAATTACCTTTCCGTGTAATATACTGAATAATGAAATCTGCCTCCTGCGCTTTCCACTCGTTTATCGCAAACTGATAATGTCATTAACGGATCGATTACATTTGACTTAAATTTAAAAACAAAAAACACTAAAAAAGAATAAAACAAAAAATATTTTTTTTTAATATTTTAATTAAACACAGGCTTTTAATGAACTAAAAAGCTACAAATCATTTATCAAGGAGTTTATAGCTTCATTCATTCATAACCCTGCACTCCCAAAGGAGCATAGGTTTTCAACAAACACATGCCAAGTCCTCCTGTCACGTGCCATCATCTCAAGTTCTTTCCACGTTCTCCTCATCATTTTCACCTCTGTTTTCAGCTCTCTTCTCCGTTTGCTTCTTGGTCTACCTCTGCAATCAATGGTACCTATACCTTGTAGCGGTATGGCACCTTGTGTACCCTGACAATCCCCAGAGCTATGCCAGTGGGAGATTTACTCCTGGTAGGTTCAACCAAGCTGGACTGGTCTGCGTGGGTAGGAGTCACACAAAAGCTGGTACTCTGGTCCTCCAGGTTGGGGGGGGGGGTTTAGCACAGGACCGACACCCCTGTCTATGTAAAAAAATCGCGTATGTTACGGAAACAACAATAAATGGAAAAAACTTTACTGCGGGATGGACATCCGGAGTCTCTGGCTCGTATGACTGACAGTGGGGAAAGCCGAAAGGAAGCCACTGGCATGAAAACGGATGCCCCGACCGCAAAACGCGAAACCAGAATTGGTTTTTGGAACGTCAGAACTATGAATGAGGCAGGAAAGCTGAGACAAATCCCAGCAGAGATGAGGAACTACAAAATACATATCCTGGGAATAAGCTAGAGCAGATGGACAGGTAAGGGGAGAATAAAAACAGCTACAAGGAAAACAGTACTTTATTCTGGCAGAGAGGATGGTCAGCACAACGAAGGTGTAGCCATTATCCCGAAGAAAGGAATGGAAAGGTCTTTACTGGAATGGAAACCCATCAACAACAGACTGATAAGAGCAAGACTGAGAGGGAGGTTCACCAACATCACAATTATACAATGCTATGCACCAACGAACGACAGCGATGAAGAGACCAAGGACGAGTTCTATCACGAGGTACAAAAAGAAATGGAAACTACGCGCAGGTACAATCTCATTATAGTAATGGGATGTGATAGGAATAGGAGATAACTGAGATATGAATAAGAAGGGATAATTATTGAGTAGCGGGACTTAGTTATACGTCATATGTGACACGAGAAATCCGTGCGCTAAGTGAAGAGTTGAATCACTCTTGTCTGGTCGTCAGCTGAGAACAGGTTAGGGAGAGACTAGCCGTGACGACCATCTACAAAGTTATGGCCAGCTCAGGTACCATGTTGTTTATGGTTCCGCTGCAGTGTGCAGAAGAGAAGAAGATTGATGACAGATGTTTCCATAACAAACAGTTTTCATGTCGAGCTGTGTCCAGTAGATCGCCAGCAGTTTATTCTGGTATGTAAACACTCGTATAATTAACCGAGCGCAGATAGACAAGGACAAGTGTTAAAGCAGTGGTCCAGTGTCGGACGTGTAGGCAGTTTACAACGAACAGTTTATGGCTAAGATTAAGTTACAGCACTGGTGGTGACCCAGACAATACTTCGAAGCCAAAATTAATAGATTGAGAACAGCCCATTCATCAGTAGTGATTTGTAGTAGTGATGGGTAGATAGAAAACCAAAGTAGATAGCAGAGATCCTGAGTTAATCAAGAGATAATAAAAATAGTTTCTGACCAGTGCAGTACGTGATGTAGGAGTGTCAACAATGAAGTCTCATATGTTATATTTATTGATAATCATTCTCCGAGATAGCCAATTTGTGAATATGTTCCTTGACAACAAATAAAGAACTTTTGTTGTCAGCGCTGAGTCGTCAAGTCATTCAAGGCATTATAGTTGTCAGATAATTTAATCTCATTCAGCAGTCACAGGAGCAAGGTAGGCCACAAATGTACGGTGCATACAAATACAGCCAACGTACATAAGACAGGGATAAATAACGATCATCATTAGTACAAGAACGTACACACAGTAGTGTCAGGATGTAACAAATAACTACACACACATAGAACCTGGGTTAAAACTATCACAGGGAGACCTAAATGGGAAAGTGGGGGCACACAAAAATTATAACGAAAGAGTAATGGGGAAATGCGGCAGTGGAACAGCAAATGAGAATGGGGACAAATTAATAAGGAGGAACACTTTTTCCACACAAGGAAGTGCACAAGTTAACATGAGAATCAGCAAACGGACGAGACATACACCAGATAGATCACATAATGATCAATGGCAGATGGAGGCATACACTACAAGACGTGAAAGTGAGAAGAGGCGAAGAGGTGGGAAATGATCATCACCTAGTAGTAGCAAGACTGAAAGTGAAACTCAGAGCTGCTGGACCAGTTGCAGTCAAACAGACAAGATACAACATCACGAAACTGAAGGATCCCCTCACCAGAAAAGCTTTCGTGGTCGACGTAAAGAGAAGATATGAGATTATCAAAAGCCAGGAAAGAACAGAGACCGATGATGTTGACCAGAGATTCAACACCATCTCAACAATATACAAGGAAAGCAGCAGGCCATGCTTGGGATTCCAGGAAAGAAAGATCCAAGACTGGATAACACCAGATACGCTAAATACCATAGCGAAGAGAAAAGAAATGAAAAGAAAGAAAACAGAAGCTAAGTCTCCCAGGTTAAAGGCAATATATAGTGAACAGTACAGTCAGCTGGACAAGGAAGTTAAACGTCAAACCCGTGCTAACAAAAGGACATTTCTGGATGACCTTGCAAGACAGGCAGAAGAGGCAGCACTGAGAAATGAACAAAGCACAGTATACAAAATAACTAAAATCATCAGTGGAAAACGAGGTGCAAACAATATTACATTAGTATGAGATAAGCACGGAAATCTCATCACGAGAGGGACAGGAAACAAGATGGGCAGAGCATTTCAGAGAAACTCTGAATAAGGAACCACCAGAGACACAATTGAATGTTCCTGAGGCTGAAAATGGTCTAGATGCTAATACAGACATCCCACGAAAAGAGGAAATCATCACAGCAATCAAAGTGTCAAAGAATGGAAAAGCTCCTGGTCATGATAACTTAAATGCAGAGCTATTTAAGACAGACCATGAGCTAGCAGCAGAACTATTAGAATTACTATTTGCACAAGTCTGGAAAACAGGGACAACACCAACAGAGTGGAGAAAAGGAATAATTGTCAAATTGCCCAAGAAGGGAGATCTTGCAGACTGCAATAATTGGAGAAGAATAACTCTTCTCTCAGTTCCCAGCACAATACTAGGCAGGATAATTATACAGAAAATCTCAAAAGCAGTAGACCTCAAACTGACGAAAGAACAAGCAGGATTTAGAAAGAACAGAAGATGTGTGGATCATATATTTACCCTCAGGAACATTATAGAGCAGTGCTCAGAATGGCAAAGACAGCTGTACATTAATTTCGTTGACTTTGACAAGGCTTTTGACAGTATACATAGAGACAGTTTATGGAAAATACTGAGGGCTTATGGAATTCCAAGCTGCAAGGTGTCAATCATAAAAAAGCCTTTATGCCAACTTTACGTGTAGCATTGGGCAGAGCAACCTAACCTTTGAAGTGAAGACAGGAGTATGATAGGGATGCCCCTTATCAACCATTCTATTTTTAACAGTCATAGACTGGGTGATGCGCCAGACAACAGAGGGCAATCCAAGAGGAATAAGATGGACTACATTTTCTACATTTAAAGATCTATAATATGCAGATGACATTGCACTGCTAGCACATTTACATTAACACATCCAGGAAAAAACGGATAGACTTAATAAGTATAGCCAGCAGGTGGGCTTGAACATCAACCTAAAGAAGACAGAGGTCATGACGCTCAATGTGAGCAACCCTGAGCCCATATCAGTAAGGAATCAGCAGCTGGAACAGACAGATGCCTTCACATACCTAGGATGCATAGTAACACCAGACAACGGAGCAGCAAAGACATCAACAACAGAATGAACAAAGCAAGAACAGCCTTTTTTAGTCTAAACAACATCTGGAAGTCCTCTCAGTACAGCACAAGCACAAAATTAGAATTATATCAGAGCTGTGTGCTTTCTGTGCTTCTCTATGACGCGGAGAGCTGGAGAATTACAGAGAAGAAAATGTCGAAATTGTCCTCGTTTTACACAACATGCCTAAGAAAAATTCTCCGAATCTTTTGGCCGAATACCATCACCAACCAAGATCTGCTTACTCGGAGCAAGCAAGAGGACATGCACACCATCAACACCATCATAGCTGGCAGACGCTGGAGCTGGGTTGACCATGTCCTCAGAAGAGACCCCGATGCCATCACAAGAACAGCTATGCTATGGACCCCTGAAGAAAAACGAAAGAGAGACCGACCAAAAACAACTTGGAGGACTGTGGAGGCTGAGATGCAAAGAATGAACCAGAGTTGGGGCCCTGTACGAAGGATGGCCGCTGACCGTGCAAAGTGGAATCAATTTGTTGTTGCCCTACAAGACGCCACCAGGCGTAATGGCCACTGACTGCTTTGACGGTCGGCGGCTAAGGATCAAATAAGAAGATAAAAGAGATAGATTAGAGGAAATAATAATCTATGCAGAAAGTCATAAACTGGCTCATCCCATGTCTCAAGTGAATAAGAGGAAACAGCGGGAACGTTTTAAACCAAACCAAAACCCAACCAAGTTTGAACAAAAAGACAATACAGCTAAGTACAAATCAAGATATGATAATAAAGACAAGAACTTGCTAGGATCAGACAAGAAACCTTCAAGAAATGAAGGAAAGTGATGTAAAACTTGCCAAATGAGTAACCCCAATACTGCGGAATGTAGAAGGAAGAATCCTCCTCATCATGCTGCATGTCTTACAACAGGGAACAAGGGAAGGAAGGAACTTTCAGTTAGTCAGAAGGACCTCCATCATCCCCCTGTATATGAGAAAGTGACCTTAAATGGCACTAAAGTACTGTGTTTATATGATACAGGCTTATATTTTGATTCAGTAGTGTGCTCTTCTCTGGTGAATCCTGACCAGATAACCACAGAAATAGTGGAAATCAGAGGACCAATCAAGGGAGCAGGAACAATGATTCTACCCATAGCCTGAATCGACATAAGATCTCACTATGTAGAAGGAACAATCAAAGCAGCGGTGATGGAAGATCCTATTTACCCCTTGATACTGGCATGTAGGTATGTTTTTCTTGGAGAACCTATAAAACCTGTAGTTATGGCAACAGTCCAGACTAGGGCAAGCTCCAAGAAAATGGAGGAAAACATAATTAATACTCTTCCAGAAGAGATGAAAAAGGCTCAAACAGCAGACAGCCCATTGAAGCCTTGTTTTGGCAAATTTGCCAAAGGCCCATAACCCTCCAGAGAAAGGAGAATTCTACATGAAAAATGGCCTACTCTATAGAAAAGCTGGAACAGGATCTAAAGGACATGAACAGCTGGTAGTGCCAAAATCATATAGAGAAAGGGTTATGACTCTAGGACATGCTATACCGTTCAGCGGACATATGGGAATAGGGGCCACTGGACAACTGATAGCCTGTCACTATTTTTGGCCAGGGATTACAGAGGACATAAAGAGGTATGTGAGATCCTGTCCAGAGTGCTAAAGAGTAGCTCCTAAACATAGGACTGCACCAGCAACACTGGGAGTAATGCCCATTATGGGAACCCCTTTTGAACGTGTTGCAGTGGATATTGTTGGACTCCTCACTAGGACCAAAAAGAGAAATGCTTATATTTTAACCTTGGTTGATACTTGCTCAATGTGGGGAGAAGCCGTAGCCTTGTCATCTATTGATTCAAAACATGAGGCAGAGGCATTGTTAGCAATATTCACCAGATTAGGTTTCCCACATCAAATATTGACTGTCAATGGTTCTCAGTTAAAGGGAAAGCTAACACAAGAGGTTTTCAGGATATTTCAAGCCAGACATTATCATTGTAGCCCTTATTATGCTTAAGGGAACGGACAAGTAGAACGGTTCAATGGGATTCTATCTCCATTCTGAGAAATCTGGCAAGTGAAAAACCTGATACTAGGGATACATACTTACCTGCTGCACTATTTGCATACAGGGAAGTCCCACATAACTCAACTGAATTGGCTCCAGCTTCTTTATTGTTTGGAAGACCAATCAAAGGTCCACTGGAAGCCTTGCTGCGGACATGGACTGATGAAAAAGCAGAAGAAACAGTGACTTCCTCATACCAATATGTCAATGAGTTAACCTCTATATTAAAAACTCATTGGAAACTGGCTAATGATAACTTGAGACAGGCCAGGAGGAAGCATGCTGCATACTACAACAAAAAAGCTAAGGATAGGGAACTTGAAGTTGGAGAGAAAGTCTTATTACTGTTGCCCAGCAGCAATAATAAAGTGCAAATTGGATGGCAAGGACCCTATGTCATACTGGAAAAACTTTCCAGGACCAATTACAAGATTGACAAGAAGGAAAAAGAGAAGGTATATCATGTCAATCTTCTTAAAAAGTATTATGACAGGGAATCCGCAGAGGTTGCACATATCATGACCTTAGCCATTGCAACGGAAATGAAAGATGAACCATTATCCTCTATGGAATATCCATTAACAGCCACAGAGAGTTATGCTCAAGTAAATATTAGTGATCATTTAACTCTTGAGCAGAGGAAGCAAGTTAAGAAAATGTTAGAAACTCATGCTGACGTGCTCACCGATAAGCCTGGATGCACAAATTTGTTGGAGTATGACATGAGTGTTTCTGACCCCACTCCTGTATGTATGATAACCTACCCCATTCCTTATGCGAAAGCACGGGCACTCAGGGAAGAGATTGATCATTTATTAAAGGAGAAAATTATCTCAAAGTCAGAATCTCCTTATAGTTCAAGTGTGATGCTATTAAGCAAACCCAGTGGTAAACATAGGTTATGTATAGGTTACTGGAAACTAAATGCTATCACAGAATGTCAGGTGGACCCATTACCTGATACCAACCAGCTGTTCTCTACACTCAGTAAAGCTAGGTATTTTTCCAAAGTAGATCTAAGCAATGGATATTACCAAATACCAGTAAAACCAGAAGTTAGGAAAATGCTGGGATTTAGTACATCAGAGGGACACTATGAATTTAATGTACTACCATTTGGGCTGAAAAATGCTCCAAGTAATTTTTCAAGAATGATGAGGAAATTGTTGGAACCTCTACAAAATTCCTATATCACCAACTTTATGGATGACATTCTTGTTGCTACCAACACATTTGAAGAGCATATAAAAGCACTCTCTATGTTGTTTGACCGTTTAAGAGAAACAGGATTGACTGCACGACCCACCAAGTGCTATATTGGGTGTAGGAAATTGGAATTCCTCGGTCACACGATTTCTACGGGTCACATGTCTCCTGACCCCAAGAATGTAGAAAAGTTGAGAAAGGCGCCAAGACCTCAAACGAAGAAAGATGTAAGGTCGTTTGTGTCCTTATGCGGATTCTACCAGAAATATATACCCCATTTCAATTCATTGTTTGCACAGTTGACAGACTTGACTAAGAAAGGACAGCCTGATAGGATCCAATGGAACGCTGAGTGTGAGCAAGCTTACACCGAGCTAAAAGAAAAACTCACCAGCAAACCCATCCTTACCCTATCCGATATCACACAAGAATTTGTGTTACGAACGGACGCAAGCAATGTGGGAATAGGGACGACCCTATTACAAAAGTAAAAAACCCAGCTAGAAGGATTACTACCAGTGGCTTATGCCAGTCGAAAGCTAAATTCAGCAGAATTGAATTATTCGACAATAGAGCGAGAATGTCTTTCTTTAGTCTGGGCCATCGACAAATTTTCCCCTTATCTTTACGAGAAACATTTCATGGTTGAAAGTGATCACCAGAATTTAACGTTTCTGGCAGTGTCCAAAAAGTTAAACTCCAGATTATTAAGGTGGAGTCTTCTTCTATCTCCTTACTCGTTTACGGTAAAGTACATTACCGGAAAAGAAAATGTGGGAGCAGACTTTTTAAGTCGACACCCAATTGCTGTGGAATGAAAGAAAGTAGAGGTATAACTTTAGCGTGTGTTTACGATAATAAATTGTACACAGCAACTCTGTGAAAGTTAAGGCGGCTGGCGTGATTCCGACCACATCACCCCTAGTGTGCCGACGGTCAAGATAATATGGGCCTAACACCATATTCCCAATATGCCTCAATGGGCGTGTAACGGGTTCCTTTACCTTTTACCTCTACAACTCACGGTAGAAGGGGAACGACTAAGTAAGTAAGTTCAATTTAAAAAAGATGGGGCCTATGTAGCATCATCATCATCTCATCTCAACCCATAACCCGTCATGGGTCGTAGGGGTGCCATGGTGGAAGCATCAGCAGACAGGGTCCTCCACTGCTCTCTATTCTCAGCAATGCGTACAAGTGTGGAGAAGCTGTGTCCTGCCCATTCTTTGATGTTATCAGCCCAGGATTTTCTTTGCCTTCCTCTTCTCCGTTTACCTTCGACTGTTCCCTGGAAAATCGTTTTCGAAAGGGAGTCATGACGAGTTACATGCCCAAACCAGGCAAGCTTTCGACGTTTCACTATTGACAAAAGTGGTTCTTGATGGCCTGCATAGGTGTTTATCTTCTCTCTAACATAGACATTTGTTTTGCCTATGTAGCAAAGTCTGCAAAAACACACTTAGTTAATGGACTGATAGGAGGAACAGGGAAAGAATAAATTGTGACAAGAGCCTTGAAATGCATGTAAACAAAAAAAGACCACAGAGTAACTAAGCAGTCTAAAAATAGTAGCGGTCACGCATGCGCATTCGGCTATGTTATCAGAAAGAAGCCGGAATGCACAATTCACAATGGCGAGGCAAAGTGACGAAAGTAGGTACAGAATTATTTTTGTAATAGGACAATGTATAAGTGAATTATGAAAAAGGTTGAAGATTTTCACAGAAGGGATATTGATGCGTGATGCCATATGATGATGGATGGTATCCGCATGTCTGGTTTTGTGTGGTGTGCAGATGTGTTCAGTCAAAACAATGTTCATACAAAAATAACAGGGCAATCCACATAGGACGTCAGTAAACTCACGACGTATAAAGTCAATGATTCTTGTAACAGCCGTTGACGTTTTTCTTCATTATTTATTGTGGACGCCACAGTGACAAAATGGTTACGCGAATATGTAGACACATCAAACAGTCATTATCACAGCAACATTCAATACAGCAATAGACGGTAGACAGCATTACAATGATGAGTCAGATGCATGTTATATTTCAAAGTGCTGTAAATGTAGTCAGGTGAAAAACTCCATCCCTTTCTATAACAGCCAGGAGATAACCAGATGTATGAGATCAGTTCACTCTCCTTAGTTTGACTTCAGCAAGACAGACACGTCTGCCGAAGTATAAATAATGTCCTCAAAAATATTCTCTAGATAATAAAGGTTTTTCAAACCTAGTTCATTTAACAAAGTAGCAAGTAATGGTCCTTGGTACATGCATCAACCGATGCAGTACAATACAGCGACATGTGAGCTAGGAAAACATCTCGTGACGACGACTTTCGAAGACAGGCGATGAACCAGAAATCGTTCACGACCAAAAATCGATAGAGTTAATGAAAATGTTAATTTACCTTGCCTTCCGGAAATACACAGAAATATTATGCCTCCCGGCATGTGCAAATACACTAGAGGTATTATCTCGAATAAACGAAATATCCATAAGAGGACTCTCACATTCCTGACAGAACCAAAAAAATTAGCGGAGATCCCCTCTTCAACGAGGCATCTCTTTCGCCATTCCAAATCGCTCACTCCACTAGTGGTGGGCGGAAACCGATCGACCAAGAAGCAAGACAAGTCATGCGCAGTCCAGCGCAAAATGACCACAGCTCAAACTTAACTGCATTCGATACCAACGCGAGAAGACAAATGCTTACTGAGAAAAGTGACTATAAATTTCAAGCAGTTGTTGCCCTTGCGTTATAAAATAGATATTGTAATAAAATGATGTTGCGAGAATTTATCACGCAACATATCACCACCTCCTCCCGATAAAAAAAAATGTGGAACATATTTTTTTTTTCAATATCAAAGAGCATGCGATAAGCGGCTCAAAACGCACGAATTATGCGCTGATAATTAACTAAATTGCCAAACAATAGGCTAATTATAGAGTGTCTGGTGAGGATATACCTCAACAGAAAAATAAATATGTCTCAAAAAATATTCACATCGGGGAGGTGTCACCAACACACATCACGTTAGCATGTAAACACAATATACGTATGCAAGTTACTATAATCATCATTAAACAGCATACTCTAATATTGTCTTTAAAAATGGATGTACAAATCTGATAGGAAAATTTAAATAGTACATTCTTTGACATGTAATGACATAAGTACATAGTAAAGTTAAACTACATGACGATCCAGGACATATGCTCTGGTATTCCGAGGGTAAGTACACAATCTAGAACTCGTCATGCTTGATACTAGTAAGGTAAGTCCTCAGCTCAACAATGACATTCTGAGAAAGTACAAGCAATATAATGCTAATTAATAACTAATATGCTTCATAAGGTACAATACATTATTAATAATTGTGGCTGTTTAGTAAACTAACGGCCCTTATATTAACTACTCAGTCCTCCTCTATCATCTTAAAATACGAACAGAAGAAGATGACAACAAAGCACGATAGTGTGTACATATAAAGTGAGTACAGATGTGCTAATCTATTGTAGAAATATAGGTGTGTTATGACTCTGTAATATATGGAAATATAGGACAGAAGTATTAGTTGGAGTCATGTGGGCATCTAGACAAAATGTCAGCCATCACATTATCCGCACCACGGATAGCTCGTACCGTGAAGTGAAAAGGTTGAAGAGCTATAGCATATCGAGTGGATCTCGAACTCTTCAAATTCTTAGTCTGAATAGCTGTAAGAGCTTTCTGATCAGTCTCTAGAATGAAATGTGCGCCCAGGAGGAATCTTTGTAGTTTTAGAATTGACCAAACCATCGCTAACAACTCACGGTCTAAAACCGAGTAGTTCCTCTCTGCCGCATTTAGTTTCCTAGAAATGTACATAACAGGATGCAGAGTATTTGCATATTCTTGCATCAGTGCTGCTCCAATCCCAGTGGATGAAGCATCACTCCGAAGAACAAAAGTCCTATCAAGAGTAGGTAATCTTAAGATGGGAGGAGAAGAAAATATATTCTTGGTTTGGTCTAGTGAAGATTGGCATTCTTCAGACCAACGGACCAGATTAGGCGAACCTTTCTTCAACAATGTTGAGAGAGGTGCCATGATCGAAGATAAATTTGGAATAAATCTCCCATAAAATTGAATTAAACCTAAGAGACTCCTAACTTGTTTCTTCGTTTTAGGAACAGAGATGTTCAGTATTTTTGAAGTATTGTGGTCTTCTGTCTTCAAGAGACCATGACCAACACGATGACCCAGGAAAGAGATTTCACCAAAACCAACAAAAGCTTTAGAAGGTTTTGCTGTCAAATTATTCTCACGTAGAGTGGACAGTAAGTCATATAACCCTAAATAGTGATCTTCCCAGGTATCACTGAAGAGACAGATGTCATCTAAGTATGCGATGACATCCGAACGATGTGACAGAATTCGACGCATCATGCGAACGAAAGTGGCAGGGGCGTTCATGAGACCAAAAGGCATAACATTCCATTGAAATAGACCCCTAGGTGTAGAAAAAAGCAGTAAGAGGTTTGGCATGCTCTGCTAAAGGCACTTGCCAATAACCTTTAGACAAGTCAAGTTTAGTGAAGAATCTAGAATTAGAAAGTCTAATCAGTAGATCTTCTAACAAAGGCATCGGTTCAGCATCGAACTTTGTGACCTGATTCAATTTGCGATAATCAACGCAAATTCGTATGTTCTTATCCTTCTTCCGGACAATAACCATGGAAGAAGAATATGGTGAAGTCGATGGTTCAATTATATTTAATTGAATCATTTCATCCAATTCCTTTTCCACTTGCGACTGAAAGTGTATAGGAATAGGATAAGGCCTAACCCTAATTGGATTATTGTCGGTAAGAATTATGTCATGTTCTATGACATCTGTGTGTCCAGGAATGTCAGTGAGAACATCCTGAAATGTTTGTAACATCGACGAGACTTGTCGATGTTCGTCACCAGAAAGATTAGGAGAAACAGAAACGTTTTTCCAAGATTCCGTAGAATGTAATGGAACCACTGGAAGGGGAAGGTTGACATCAGAGAAGGTAGCTTCCTCATCCTGTATGACAGACAGGGATGAATAATGACCGTGAGGTGCAGGAGCATCATCCGTTGCCTGGAAAATAGGCAGCAAATATTATGCCTCCCGGCATGTGCAAATACACTAGAGGTATTATCTCGAATAAACGAAATATCCATAAGAGGACTCTCACATTCCTGACAGAACAAAAAAAATAGCGGAGATCCCCTCTTCAACGAGGCATCTCTTTCGCCATTCCAAATCGCTCACTCCACTAGTGGTGGGCGGAAACCGATCGACCAAGAAGCAAGACAAGTCATGCGCAGTCCAGCGCAAAATGACCACAGCTCAAACTTAACTGCATTCGATACCAACGCGAGAAGACAAATGCTTACCGAGAAAAGTGACTATAAATTTCAAGCAGTTGTTGCCCTTGCGTTATAAAATAGATATTGTAATAAAATGATGTTGCGAGAATTTATCACGCAACAGATATGCAGGAATGGAAATCCGGAAGGAAAGTTGAAAGACGTATGTATATATTAAAATATTTGCAGTTTTATTTGGCTTTCACATCCCAGGTCTAACCTAGCGATAGACTGTATAAATTCGTAGCTGCTCCCTCTGACGACCGCGCTCACAATATATAAGGCGAGAGCGCTAAGTTCATATTACACACAACTACCAGACCCAGCCAGAAGACAAAGTAGAGTTCTGTCTATGCTACGTCAGTGACCACTGCATGAAGGGCAGACCTTCTTCACAAAGTACAGTCTTCGTAAGAGCTTGAAATCGATGCTTGCGGGTGTGTATGTTTACTGTATATATTTATGTGAATAATATCAATTTTATTTCAGACTTTAGTGTGTTGTGAATGTATCGGACATATTGTTTGTGTGGATATGATTGCTGAAGATTTGAAAACCTAAATTATAACCACCACAGTCCTTGTCAGGGCTCAATATACTATTCTGGTTTTGTCTGGGTCTATAACCTACCAGTACTGACTTGGCATGTAGGTGAGAAAAGCAAAGGTTGCATCCTGTCCATATATTCATATTGCTTTGATTATTCATGTATTATTATATTTGAGACAATGTTTTGCAGTAGACACCAGTCTGTCTCACTATATCTAAATCATACAAGGTCATGTATCATTTATCATACATGCAGACATCTGATGACACCCTCATCTCATGCACACAATAACATGTAATAGGTCTCCATAACATTGCCTAGCCACTCGATACTGCTTGTTCCAGGTTCTATAGTCAAATTTCAAAACCCTGAAGTCAAGTGGACCTTCGATCCTGCTACCTAACAATAACAGGAGCCCAGAGGTTGAAGTGTTCCAGAGCTTTTTCTCCCTGAGTGCTGGGATTGGACTGAAGTGTGACTTTCAGACAAGCAGTGTTATGTGTCAACCCATATCTGGACAAGTACTGATTCAAAGCTGAGTTATATAGTGAATTTTCCAGTGGCAACTGTGAGACATTCATCAGTCAGATGATGATAAATTAGGGAATAGAATAAAAGAGACAGACTAGTATAATTAATAACAGTGAGAGAACCGTTTTGGTGTAAAGTAATCTAAAGATCCTATTGGGGCTTTTTGGTTAAGTTTAAACGTATAAGTATATTATCAACTTGATGTAAATACATATCCATAATCACCATCGTCCACCACTCACCCTTCATTACTTAATTAGATAGATGTACACAATAAATTATGAAATTGTACTCAAGTGACTTTTAAAATTTTTAACTGTTCAAAGTTGAGTTACTTTTTCTAATTTTATTATAATATCACATGAGTTACTATAGCTAAGGTGGCAAAGTATATTTCTGAAACTTTAAACTATTGTCTAGCTCAGAGTATTCGCAGCCGTAGCTCACTTGTGATACCAGTGCTCTTCTCTGACACTGGGACTTCATACATTCTGGAGAGAATTCTATTCCTTCTCTAAACACTATCTTCATACCAGAAAAACCTTTCGCTACACTCATATGTTGGGCATTTTTGAAGCACATGTTCAGTAGTCATTTCATCGGTGCCACAGTCACACGCATCGGTAGTTCCTATCTTTAGCTTGTTGAATAGGTGGTATCTCAATCTGTTGTGGCCCATACGGAGTCTGAAGATTATCACGGTTTCTCTTCTATTGAGATGAGGAAATTATGTTTCCATTTTTAAGTGTGCAATGTACCCCTTTCCCTGAGATTTCCATGTCACTGACAAATAAATTAGACATGCTGGAGGTCGATTTCTTTATTGTCTGTTAAGATTCATCTCCGTATACATATTCGTATATACCGCTTGGTGGGCTTTTGTTTGTTTCAACTAATGTATAAGCTCTTATTAATTCCGCTGTTGCGTGTAGCTTGTTTTTATCTCCATTTACATGTTCTTGGTTATGCACTGAAGAGCCTTCTTGTCTGTTCTCATGATCTTAATTTCGTATTTTCTGCTACAACTCAAATTTGAAGGCTGTACTTCAGCGTCAAACCATTAAATAGCTATACTCACCATATACATAGCACAAGCTACTGGTAAAAAGAATGAACAGAAGACAAATTTGTCCGCATTAAAAGCGTTATATCTGGTCATAGTAAATGAGCACCAGTCCATCTGACCATCTGAACACATGCACAGTTCCAAACGCTCCCCGACTGCTCTATGGTGTGATGTCTGATGGAAATAACGGGAGAAAAATTAATGAATTTATTTTAGTGTGGCCGTCTTTTATTCTTATTCATCTTCGCAAACAAACAGAGAAATGTTGAGATAACACGCTAGCTTTGGCTACTAAGAAAAAATAATAAAAGTGTAACTAAAAGACAGCCATTAATCATAATTAACTTAGACAAAATTACACAGAAAACAGTGAAGGTCATTCAGCCATAGTCATCAACGATAGTTGATAAATACACAGTCTGGCTCAAACTCTTGCCTAACAACAGGAAGATGTATAACACAACAGAAGCATCTTGAGAACAAAATTTTTCGACAACACTTTAAGCTGCAATCAATTATTTCAGTGCGGGTGTATGATCCATTCAATTATTTCAGTGCGGGTGTATGATCCAAACAATTATTTCAGTGCGATTGTATGGTCCAATCAATTATTTGAGTGCGGATGTATGATTCAATCAATTATTTCAGTATGAGTGTATGATCCAATCAATTATGGCAGGGCAGGTATATGCTTAATCAATTATTTCAGTGCGAGTATGATCCTATCAATTAGAGAAGTGGTGTCCTTAGAGATCTGTCGCAAGGAAGTTTACTGCTAGACAGTTGGTCTACGGAAAAATGTGCCCATCACATATCATACCCAGCCCTACCACAATATTATATCATTAAATGTCGAAAAGAAGATGCACACATTTTACACTAGTCATTCCACTTGTTTCGATATTAAAAACGCCGAACTTTACAAAAAAAGAATATGCCGAACTATAAAATAGTTGTATGACCCTGTTTTATGTTCAACAAAAGAACTCTCAAATAAATTATTCAGAGGACAACTGTGTTGGTCCAGCTTCCAGACACTGTTGGAGATTTTTAGAATATTTTAACATTCCCATGCAAATGATTCACTGTTGACATAGAAAGGACACTTGACTGAATTACTCTACCTCGTTAAACAATTCAATGATATCTCTGAAGTAAGGCTTGTCCCCTATGTAGTTCTTGAGTAACTGGTAACTCTCGTACTTCATTAATATAGCGTCGTTGACAGACAGGATACCGTTGTCATCCTGGGTTAGAAATGGTTGATAAGGAACAAAATTAAACAAAGTTGTTTTTTTTGTGTGTGGTTAGATTAGCTTTAAAGCGCCTAAAAATTATAAAGTAGCGCTTTACACACTCAGAATGTCACAGAGTTGTCAAGAAACGATCTTTGCTGTAAAGTAAATTTAAATAAATGTAAATTTCCTGATCTTGCAGACTGCAACAATTGGAGAGGAATCACTCTTATAAGGTGAATGCTCGGTTATTTTTTTGTACACAGCTCTATTGACTAGCTGTTAGCTTGTTTTTTTTTTTTAATATGATAGGAATCTAGTCGAAGATTCTATGGTATAGTTTGAGGGGGAAAAGCGGATGAGTCCAGCTCACAAGCTCAAACTACGTGTTAGCCCTTAAAGGGATTCTTATAGGGTGAACTGTTTTAAGCAACTGAGATTGCGGGGGGTTTTTGGCGGGCAGAGCTTGGAGAAGGTCGTTCCTTCTTGCTAGTGTGTCCCGGCGTATTTGTGTTTTCTATGAAGGGAATTTGATAATTAAAGAGGATAATTCTTGTGAAGTAAAGATAAAGAGATTATTGTTGGGAATGTGCTTTCTCCCAGGAGTTTATGGATTTATTATAGAGGCCATGGATTACACCGGCCGTGATTTTGATTCATGTTTATTCTGATGGATTTTTTTCCCTTGTTATTAGAAGTCATGTATGCCACTGTGTAAGCGACCAGTGATCATCATCACTTATAAAGATATTGGTGTAAACCTTTATGAATCGTGAGCTGCTGTGTTTTGCAGCATTTGTACTTTGAGTTGTGTACCTATAGCTGAATCTTTGGATATTGCTTTTTGAAGGGATTTATACTATGTTACTGCATTCTACAGCCTATTAAGACTGCGATGCACGCTGACTTTTGTTTGGAAGACTATTTTTGCTGTATGAACTTATTTATCTGATGCACCATGATTTGCTATGAAGTGTCGTCCAATGTTACCATGATGTTTACGTGACTGTGGCGTAATAAACTATTTAAACGTTACCAGTCGTTGCAACGTGTTCCTGACTCTTACGTACTATAATGTGTGGTTACAGCCTGTGTTGGTATGCCAGAACCTAGTTACATTCGCGTTTGTTGACAGTCACTTACTCACACATCAGTCGGCCACCCGTAAGCCCGAGCTCACTGGCTCTGTACTTGTCAGTCCTTGTTGTACCACACTATCCACCACCATCAACAGTATTGAACATAATATGTACCACTTATGTTAACCCGCAAACATAGTGGTAACACCAACTTTACGTGTAGTGTTGGGCAGAGCAACCTAACCTTTGAGGTGAAGACAGGAGTACGACATGGATGCCCCTTATCAACCACTCTATTTTTAACAGTCATAGACTGTTTGATGCGCCAGACAACAGAAGGCAGTCCAAGAGGAATAAGATGGACTACATTTACTACATTGGAAGATCTGGAATATGCAGATGACATTGCACTACTAGCACATTCACATCAACACATCCAGGAAAAAACGGATAGACTTAATAAGTTTAGCCAGCAGGTGGGCTTGAACATCAATTTAAAGAAGTCAGAGGTCATGACGCTCAATGTGAGCAACCCTGAGCCCATATCAGTAAGGAATTAGCAACTGGTACAAACAGACACCTTCACATACCTAGGATGCTTAGTAACACCAGACGGCGGGGCAGGCAAAGACATCAACATCAGAATGAATAAGGCACGATCAGCCTTTTTTAGCCTAAACAACATCTGGAAGTCCTCTCAATACAGCACAAGCACAAAATTAAGATTATATCAGAGCTGTGTGCTTTCTGTGCTTCTCTATGGTGCGGAATGCTGGAGAGTTACAGAGAAAGAAATGTCGAAATTGTTCTCTTTTCACACAACATGCCTAAGAAAAATTCACCGAATTTTTTGGCCGAATACCATCACCAACCAAGATCTGCTTACTCGGAGCAAGCAAGAGGACATGCACACCATCATAGCTGGCAGACACTGGAGCTGGGTTGGCCATGTCCTCAGAAGAGACCCCGATGCCATCACAAGAACAGCTATGCTTTGGACCCCTGAAGGAAAACGAAAGAGAGGCCGACCAAAAACAACCTGGCGGAGGACTGTGGAGGCTGAGATGCAAAGAATGAACCAGAGTTGGGGCCCTGAACGAAGGATGGCCGCTGACCGAGCAAAGTGGAATCAATTTGTTGTTGTCCTACAAGACGCCACTAGGCGTGATGGCCACTGACTGCTTTGACGGTCGGCTGCTAAGGATCAAAGAAGAAGAAATTTCCTGATGCAGATTTGCCCAGCAGGTTATAATGAACGCATTCAGAACACACAATCAAAAGGGCATACAAGAAGAGATGGGCAGAGAACACAGAAATAAACCTGAAACAAAAAGCCAGTGTAAACTAAAGACGAATGTGAATAGCACTGAAATGGAAATAAACTGTATTTGCGACTAAGAATAAGAAAACTAAAGAAGATTAATATGCCGCAGAACATATGACCTGATTAATATTACTTTTTTTTACTATCTTAAGCCTTGTTTCTTTCCTTGTTCCATTTTGTCTTATCTTTTTTTATACTTAAGACTTATTGGGCCACTCCGGCTAATCTGCTAAGTATTCTGGCGCAAGGTTTGTTGCTTTGGCCAACGTCATTTAATGTATCGTTATGATTTCTGTAATAATTGTTATTTACTTGTACCTCCTTTGAGGCTCCTTTATCTCTTTGTCTACTTCTTCTTCAAGTACCTTGCCTTATTTCGTAGGTGATCATGTCTCTCCACAACTTTCTTTCTCCAGTACAATTTATCTACTCTGTTGTTGACTTCTTTCCATGTCATAGTGTCAAAATGCCCAGTGTTGGATTCCAGACCAAGAACGTTCTCGTGGCACATATAGATTACACTCTTTGTTACATCGGATTTCCCAGCCGATAAACAAAGCTTATTACCACAACTGACACAGATTTCTATCGTGCTTCATTGTCCCATTGTTATTAATTTTATTCTGTTTGTTGCCACCGTTTGTTGTGGTATTCTCATCTAACTTCTATGTGTGTCGGTTTCTGACCACTGTCTTGTTTATATTATTAATTTTGATAAATACTTCAAAATGGTAGAGCTTCTAATGCCGTGCTGACAAACACGAATAGTGGGCCAACGGTCTGAACTTTCAATAATATCAACTGATAAGTCCGTGGGGTTCAGAGTCCGAACAAATACAATTTAATAGCACATCACATCCAAGTAAATACAATTCATCAGAATTCAATTAATACATCATAATTTGTCACTTGAATCATATTCCTTACGTCGTGTTACAGTCAAGCTATTTACTCGTGATTCCTAGATTGGCAATCCGGTATTGAACAACTCAACTTACGCGACTAAGGTGACCTTCTTGGATACTTTCAATAAATGTTGCTCCCTAATATATATTCTCCTCTTCAAACATAAATCCCTCTCATCACTGAGGTATAATATTGTATCCACAAATTATAGGCTGACCCAAACACCTATTCATCAAGAAAATCCTTGATATAAATATCCTTCTACTGGGAGACTTCAAACTTCCGTCCGTCTAGGACCAAATATAACAACATATGGGTACAATTACAATGTCGTCACGTGCTACCTTATCAACGCGACACGTCCCATTAAAACTAAGCAAATTATACTCCTCGCTTTCAACACCGTGAAGCGCAAAAACTATAATATATCTCTATTGTATGTCAACAACTAAAATGTGCAACTTTTATCCGAGCTCACTACCTAGTTGCTACAAATCATATATCCTCTCGTAACATTCCCCTGGCCGACGGGGGTAAAAAAAAATCTAATCTAAAGATTTTTGTTTTCTTAACTTATGGGTATGTGAAAAAAATGTTAAAGATTATCGATCTACGAATCACGTAATATCGTCGAAGATCGTAGTCAAATTTAAGTCCATGTCAACAGAAAGAAATGTCAACTATCAAACTGTGACTAATCTATAAATAATTATGTCTGTGAATAAAATCCTATCTTAATTAGTAAGAGTATGAAATAGTAATTAAAGTTATGCTATAGATCAATGACTCATAATATTAACTAAATGTAGACTGTGTAGTATGTTAGAGAATATAATTTATCCTAAGTAAACGAAAGTAGGAATTAATAACTAAGGAATGAAAAGAAAAATTGTAAGGAAAGTAAGAGAATAGTTAATAATGTATGAAAAGAAAGTAATAGTAAGTTAATAGATTATAATATAACAGATGTACGTAAGGAAAAAATATAGAAGTAACCTATAACTAACTTAATCTATGAATTAATAATATTATGTTAAAGTAAGTTCATACATGCATATAAAATGAAACAATTAATTAGCTAGCACAACTATACTATCTACTTGTGTGATACTGTATGTATATTAATTGTCTTATCATTTTATTATTTAATCATAATAATATTAAGTAATGTCATTTCTAAGGAATACGTTGTCCTTATTTCGTAATGTTCCACGAATATCACTTTATGTAGTCACAAAGAATTATCATTCCGACGAAAGTATATGAAAATATATCTGTAAGTCACTTTGTTCCTATTTTCACTATGCATCTTGAATGTATCATATTTGAATTCGCCTGAGTTACGAACGGACACTAACCAAAGTCCGTGCACATTTCAACAACGTTGTCAATGTCAAGTGATTATTCGAATCGGATTGTTACAACTTTGAATGTGTGAAGAATTTTTCTTTGTCAATTTGTTTGACCTGGGATGTTGTAAGTTTGTAAACTCTTGAAGAAAGATCAACAAGTGTCAGTTCCAAAACCAAGTTCTGGTTCCATGAGTTATTTATGTTCCCTTCTTATATGGCAAAGGATTGCGCGATAATATATCAGCAACTACATTCTCATGTCCTGGAATTGCTTCAATGGTGAAATTAAATGGCTGAAGTAAGATCGAAAAACGGGCCAGTTTGGCGTTCTTATGATTGGCTTTTCTAAGTGATGCTACTGCATGTTGATCAGTCTGGATCACAAAAGGAGCGCCTAACAAAATTTTTTCGAGTTTTTGTATTGCCCACACGACGCCCAACAATTCCTTATCTATCACCGAATAGTTTCGTTCAGTCTCGGTAAGTTTTCTGGATATATACAGGGTTGGATGCAGTACGCCGTGGTGTTCTTGTAACAGAGAACCTCCCAATCCGTAATTGCTCGCATCTGTACGGAGTATAAATATTTTTTTACTATCTGGTAATCTAAGATTAGGTTGCCTGGAGAACAAAGATATTATTTTGTCAAAAGTTGTCTGACAGTCAGTTGTCCACAGAACTTTTGTAGGCATATCTTTCTTCAGTAACGAAGACAAGACAGCCGTAATGGTTGACAAGTTAGCAATAAACCTACTATAATATTGGACTAAACCCAACAAGCTCCTAACTTGTTTTTGTTTGTTTGTGGAACTGATAGCTCTAAAATCTTAGATACATTTTGGGGAATAGCTTTTATTTGTCAGGCACCTATTATATGTCCTAGGAATGTTATTTCCTGAAAACCTATTTGCATTTTGCTAGGTCTGGCAGTTAAGTTATTAGTTCTTAAAATATCTAGTCCTGAACCTAATCCTATGACATGTTCATAAAAGGAATGACTGAACAGACAGATGTCATCAATATAAGTGATGATGTCTGATCTGCAAGCTAAAATTCTTCGCATCATGCGAATGAACGTTGCAGGAGCATTCATTAGCCCAAAAGGCATGACATTCCACTGGTACAAACCTTGTGGAGTCGAGAATGCAGTGTAATATTTTGCTTGTTCAGTTAAGGGAACCTGCCAATATCCCTTGGTTAAGTCAATTTTTGTGAAATATTTAGCAGATGAAAGACGAATAAGTAAATCGTCAATCAAAGGATGAGGTTCACTGAGCGTTAAGTTTCCTATAATCTACACATAATCGTATATTATTGTCTTTTTTTATTATGATAACTAGTGGTGAAGCGAATGGAGAGTTACTATGTTCGATAATTCCTAATGCTAACATCTGTTTTAGTTCTTGAGATGTCTTATCTTGAAAATGGATAGGTACAGAGTAAGGACGAAGTTTTATAGGAGTACTGTCCTTCAGTATAATGTCGTGAGAAATTATAGAAGTTCGACCAGGTATATCCGTCAGAACATCAGAGTAAGTTTCTAGAAGTTTAGTAATGGAATTATTTTCATCTGAAGTAAGTGAAGGTGAAATAGGAACATCCCTCCAAGATTCTGAAGATTGTTGTTCCGGTATAGGAAAAAACATTTCAACCTCAGGAAAAAATGATTCTTCTTCCTGAATTACAGAAAGACTAGAGTATTGATAAGAATCAACTGATTTGTTGTCTAAGTCGTGGAAGATAGACTGTAGATAAAGTGGACGAGTAAAGAACTCTTTCAACATATTTATATGATAATTTTTTTTCTGACCTTTTATGTCTAATATGTAGTCGATATCAGAAATTTTATCTACTACCTTATAAGGTCTATTCCACGCGATTAACAATTTGTTATCCTTTCGTGGAAGTAGTACATATGCTTCGTCACCAGGAAATAACTGGCGGAGTCTCCTATTTTTGTTCTGAAATTGTCTAGCTCTATCCTTCGCAACCTCTGATGAAGCTGTTGCCATATGGCAAGCCTCTATGATTTGTTTACGTAAGTTAATAACGTATTCATAAGATGACTGTGTTTCCTGAGTCATCTCAGAGTCGAGTAGCAAGTCTTTAATGAGTCCCATTGGGCCTCTTGGTGGAGCACCAAACACTAACTCGAACGGAGAAAAACCGGTCTGCTCATGCGGAATTCTCGATATGCGAATAAAACAGCTGGAATAGCTCTGTCCCAATCTTGAGGATTGTTTACCGTAACTTTATGTAAGAGTTGTTCAAAAGCACGGTTGAGCCTCTCAACGGACCCATTACTCATTGGATGATAGACACCACTGAGACTTCTTTCTATATTCAGTGTCTTCATTACATCCTTCATTGTCTCAGACACAAATTGTGGTCCATGGTCCGAAAGTAATTTTCTTGGAAACCCAAGCCTAGAAAATATTAATATCAAAGCATCAGATATATCAGATGTCGTAATATTTTTCAGAGGTATAGCCTCTGGCCATCGCGTACATAGGTCAATACACGTTAATATGTACCTATGACCTCTTGCAGTTGGTAACATAGGACCAATAATATCTATTGCCATCTTGTCGAAAGGACGAACTGATATTTCACTGACCTGAATGGGAGCATTATGGAAAGCTCCACGAGACTTAACTTCCTGGCAAATCACACAGGAACGTACGTATAAAGATACGTCTCGTGAAATTCCTGGCCAGAAAAACGATGACAACACTCGTGAACGTGTTCGAGTGTAGCCCATATGACCCGCGCATTGGGAGTCATGTGCATGTCGTAGTATGTATGTCCTTAACGACGATGGTACTATGACCTGTTGTTTTACCTTATCTTTGTCAACACTATTTCGAATTAAAATATCATTACTAATAGTGAACCAATGTTTAGCTTTATTCTTAACAGTAATATCATCATGTTTGTTCACTAATGCAAAAAACTTCTTCAAAGAGCTGTCTTCTCTTTGTTTGCGTGCAAAAGATTCTCTCTCAATCATGGAAGTAGGTATATCATCAGTGTATTCCATCACTTTAGTGACTGTAGTATCCTTCTTTTCCAACTCGTGAGCTTGAGCTCTTGTTGTCACTGTATTGGCTGCATACAAGTTCAATCTTCCCCATTCCAATATTTCCTCAGGAGTACAGTCTTTGCTGCCATGTATACGTCCGACTGTCAAATCTGCAACCGGATTCTGAAGTAAACAAACTTTAACTTTCCCTGAAAAAATGGAGTTTTAACATCTATAATCGTAGTTGGATAATATTCCACGGTCCCTCCGAAAGTAATACAACGTAAAAACTCTTTAGTAACATGACGAGGATGCACTAAAGATTGACGGATACCAATAGTGGTGGATCCGGAGTCTCTTAAAATAGAAATAATATTTCCATCCAAAATTCCCTTGTTAAAAATCAATGTCCCAGTTCCATCGTTAGCTGTTAGACAGATGGCAGGAGTAGGTTGTGTAACCTGTATTGTCGGCTGACTTGATTTCTGAAAAATAGTATGGCATTGTGGACAAATATTTGCCACGTTATTATCAATGACATAGCATGCAGATGAAGAATGTGTTTGAGTGTCAACATTGTTATTACATGGAGATGCATTCATGGTCAATGCTGCCCCTGTATTATGTGTAAACTGTTGATGATGTTTGGAGATGGAACGTTGTCTATCTCGACCACCTGAATAATTATTATCATTGCCTCTACTGTTGTAACTTTTATGTCGTGGTTTAAAATTTTCATTCTTCTTATGATAATGATTACCACTATTATTGAACTTGTCAGTAACAAATTTATTCCAACTAGGATTTTGTTGAAAATTATCTTTATGTTTAAATTGAGGTATTTGATTTCTGAACTGTTGTCTACCTCGGTTAAAATTGTTATAGCTCTTACAATGATTTTGTCCCTGATTATAATTATCATTATATATTTTGTAAAAATGGTTCCTATTAAGACTATGTGTCCTTGCTTTGTCATAACCGTGGTATGACATGTTGGATGCTACCGGTAATGGTTCTTGTATATGTGAGTTCCCTAAACTGACGTTAGGATGTGGAGAGCAATTATTTATTGACATCTCTTCTAAAGCCGCAATGGTGACTGGTTTTCGTTCCTGTGGGAATGAAAAAAATGGTGGACTACCCGAAGATAATTCTTTATCCCTAAGTATCAGATCCACTAATTTATCATACGATTTTTCCACTCCAGCAAGTTCAACCCATCTGTTGAAGGTGTTTCGTATATTTGCTATAAATCCTGAAAAATCTTTATTTGAATCTGGCTGAAGATTTTTAAATCTTAATCTACACCCTTCCTCGTCTAAATGAAAACGTCGCAATAACAAAGCCTTAATGGCATCATAGGTACAAGCTATGGTAGGATCAACATTTTCAGTTGCGTTCAATGGCTCACCATTTAAAAATTCTCGAAGTTTAAGTGCCCATGCAGATCTATCCAAGTTATTAGTCTTACAGACTTGTTCAAAACGTGCCAGGTACGATGATAAATCATCAGAATTAAGTTTGAAATGTGGCAGTTTAAAGTTATAATAACTTTTATGTTGTGTAGCTGAAGACATGTCATTAGAATTAACACCATGTCTAGTAGTAGCGCATTGTGCTTTTAATTTGGCTGTTTCCAATTGGATAAGTGCCAATTCCTTTTGTTGTTGCATTATAATTTCATCTCGTTTCTTTTTATTTTCCTCCTCAATTCTTAATATTTCATTTCTTGCCTCTTTTCTATCTTCTTCTTGCTTAGCAAGTTCTTTCTGTCGTTGTAACTTAGCCTCACGTTCTTCTTCTTCACGTTTTAACTTTGCCTCACGTTCTTGTTCTTCACGTTTTAACTTTGCCTCACGTTCTTCTTCTTCACGTTTAGCAAGTTCTTTCTGCTTTTCTAACTTTGCCTCACGTTCTTCTTCTTCACGTTTTAACTTTGCCTCACGTTCTTCTTCTTCACGTTTTCTATCTGCCTCTTCTTGTTTAGCAATAGCTAGTTGTTGTTCAGCAAAAATTTTCAGTTCTGGTCCTTTATAACCAAAATCTTTCCCTATTTTAACGAAAGTTTCTAATGTAGCCATCCTGAAATCAATAATCTATGTAGTTAATCAACAATGTGTTGTAATCACCAATAAAAATTATTAAATTATTTATATGTACTCAACGGCCAACGTAGTACTATTCTTAATAAAATTATACTACTTAACATCTAACATGATACCCATATTCACTAAGAAATATAACCCTGTAGTTATTTGTCAATATACTATATCAACATGCCTTAGTCATGATGGACAAACACTAGTGCCTTAGGCCACTACTGCAAATTGTTGCAACCATCAAGTTCCTCCTATTTTTTTTTCAAAAATTAATCAAAATATATTTTATTATATTAATACCCAACTAGTTTAAGCTATCCCTATTATATTACAAGCTTAAACATCAATAAAGACAAGACAAACCATAAATAAAATTGTACAAGACATTAACATATCACAATTGACAATTGCAAACATTAAAATATGATTACTTGAAAAAAATTAGAATCGGAAGTATACCAGAAAAGGTCAACGTAACCAAATATAGGTTAATACACATGTGTACAGATAATGATGACGTCACAGGACTCTATAACGGACATATATTAACAATTAAAATAAATTATAGAAAGATGGAGAAAATACGAAATAGTTACGAACAAATTACAGAAATGAATAAAAATTGAAACTGAATACAGGAAAATACACCAGAAATCATAATCACTATACACCTAACATCAAATATCGAATCTTTGCAATAACAAGCAGAACGAGTCCAAAATTAATATTTCTTTGGGGTCTCTTGTATTCAAATTGCAAAAATTCAATTACCCTAGGATCGACTAGAATCTCTGTGGTCAGCTTGTAGCGACATTACAGAAGATTCCAGTTCCCTACCAACCAACCCGCTTAAACACATATAAACATACGAATAGTTATAAATACATATAATATGCATGAATTAAATATGCCTACACAATTCGATGGACGACATTTTGCACTGATACGACCACTAATGGGTTTACTTATCTTTTAGCGTATGAAAGTTTTCCCCGCACGATGCTGGCATTCGTCAACGGTACAGATGAGATTTCATTGAAGCTGGTTTAGTAACTTTGAAAGCATTCGTATAGTTCTTGATCCGTTATTAATAGTAAATCGAAGTTTGATACAGCTTGCGAAAGGTCTTGACTTCTGCTATGGGTCTTGCACATGAAATGATGACGTTGTACAGTTCTTTCGTTGTTATGCGTGTTACGTCACTAACTGCAAGTCACGTGAGCACTAGCCGATCGTAAATAATTTTAGGTCAATCGAACGCTACAATGTCTTTATTTTCCATTTGACTTGAATTCATTTTTAGCATGGCTTGAAGAAAAAAATTTTTCCGTTACTTCGTTAGCTGGTCATCTCGGTCCCTGTGCTAGCAAACCATTGTCGATCTATGCGCTGGCAACTATTCTCGATCCCGATCCCCGCACTGGCTAACCATTTTTTGTTACATCGGATTTCCCAGCCGATAAACAAAGCTTATTACCACAACTGACACAGATTTCTATCGTGCTTCATTGTCCCATTGTTATTAATTTTATTCTGTTTGTTGCCACCGTTTGTTGTGGTATTCTCATCTAACTTCTATGTGTGCCGGTTTCTGACCACTGTCTTGTTTATATTATTAATTTTGATAAATACTTCAAAATGGTAGAGCTTCTAATGCCGTGCTGACAAACACGAATAGTGGGCCAACGGTCTGAACTTTCAATAATATCAACTGATAAGTCCGTGGGGTTCAGAGTCCGAACAAATACAATTTAATAGCACATCACATCCAAGTAAATACAGTTCATCAGAATTCAATTAATACATCATAATTCGTCACTTGAATCATATTCCTTACGTCGTGTTACAGTCAAGCTATTTACTCGTGATTCCTAGATTGGCAATCCGGTATTGAACAACTCAACTTACGCGACTAAGGTGACCTTCTTGGATACTTTCAATAAATGTTGCTCCCTAATATATATTCTCCTCTTCAAACATAAATCCCTCTCATCACTGAGGTATAATATTGTATCCACAAATTATAGGCTGACCCAAACACCTATTCATCAAGAAAATCCTTGATATAAATATCCTTCTACTGGGAGACTTTTCTTCTTCTTCTTTCGTTCGCTTGAAATATATTGTCTATATCTGCAATGTTGTTTCTTGTATAAACTTCACTGTCTTTTGTAGTTCATACAGAGGTCCATATAGTTTTGCTTCCAGTGTTGTTTCTCTGGGCCAGTGGGTTTGCCTCAATATATCATATTCGGGGCAATCTTGAAGTACGTGCTCCGCAGTCTGGGGTGCCTGTTCACATGTACACATGGCTGAATTGCCAATCTTGAATTTTGTATACATGTGGCTGCGGAGGCGGTTGTGTCCTGTTCTGAGGCGCAGAATGACTATTTGTTCTGATCTGTTCATAGCTTGGTAGTCATCCTGCGTTGGTGTTGGTGGCTTTCTGATAGATTTGATCATCTTTTTCTTCTGATACTGGGAGACTTCAAACTTCCGTCCGTCTAGGACCAAATATAACAACATATGGGTACAATTACAATGTCGTCACGTGCTACCTTATCAACGCGACACGTCACATTAAAACTAAGCAAATTATACTCCTCGCTTTCAACACCGTGAAGCGCAAAAACTATAATATATCTCTATTGTATTTCAACAACTAAAATGTGCAACTTTTATCCGAGCTCACTACCTAGTTGCTACAAATCATATATCCTCTCGTAACACTCTTACCCCGTATATCGTTTCGCCATCAAAGTCTTTTTCTTTCTGGTTCATTCCTTCTGTGGCGTGGTTTTAGACTGACAGTGGATTAATGACAAACATTGACAATTAGAATTGTGTCTATTTATATCTGGTACGAAAGCAGTAGTCAGTTATTTTTTTTTTTAAATATCTAAATGAAATAAAGATAATCAGAATACAGAAACCAGGATTTATCTTACGACTTGGTGCCAACATTGTCTTCCATGATGGTTGAGTGACCTTTCCAAGATGAAGTCAAAGATGATTTGGAAGTTTTCGTAGAGCTGAAGTTTAAAAAAAAAAAGAAGAAGAAATGATTAAACACTTCAGATTTAAATTTTGAGAACGTTTATAATTTATTCATAAATTTTAGTTCCCCCATAAAGCATAGACCTTCAACAGATTTAAGCAAAGCTGTCCTGTCCAGTGCCATCCGTTCAAGGTATAACCATGTCTCTTCTCCCTTTCATGTCTGACTCCTTTTACTTTTTTGTGTGTTGTTACTCCTATAATTCTCTTACTTCGAGGATTCCCGAAAAACAACTGCCTAGTAAACTAGTTTCCCCACTGTGTGTCATATCCATCGACTGCGTCGTCGCCTTGCCTCTCGGCCTACTGGCAATTGTCGGGTCCTTTTCATCAACTTTATGTTTACTTACTTATTCTTTCTTATTCGTTCATCTTCTACCGTAGGGTGTAGAGGTTTGTAAGAGAGAGCACCATACTAGCCTATCGGCTGTCTTCCTCCTGGCCTGGTTCCATTCTAGTCCTCGGTCCTTCAAAGATTGTCTAATGTTGTCCTCCCAGCGGACTTTGGGTCGTACTGGAGATCTGGATCCCTGGCTCTTAGTTTCCCATGCTTGTCGTGGTAGCCGATCTTCTCCCATTCTGCAGACATGGCCAAACCATCTCAATTGGGACTGTTCTACTTGGGTCTGCAGGAGTTGGGGTTTTAGGCCTTGACGTATCGTCTGGTTGCGGACCATGTCTCTTCTTGTTACTTCAACCACCTTCCTCAGATACCTCATTTCTGAGGTTTGGATCTGGCTTTTGTGGAATGTAGACATTTATGTTTACGCTTTTTGTAATAATTTCATAAATGGGAAATACAACAGCAGGATAGAAAGTAAACACACGAAACGTTTAAACACACATAGTACAGTTTTGCTGGAGTAAAACCAGAAAAGTACATGACTACGAGTACTACATTGAACAGAATACACACAGACACAACCATATATTTCTGAAAATTATAAAAATGGGTTTGTAGGAGATAGTTTGATATGAATACACTTGAGATTACATTAAACAGGAGCACGCTGAATACAAATTTATATATATATATATATATATATATATATATATATATATATATATATATATATATATATATATATATATATATATATATATATATATATATATATATATATATATATATGTCACAAACGAGATTTTTTCTCTCGCTCTCTCGATTTATTTTTCTCTTCTTCTCAATTCCTTCATTTTATTTCTTTAAATGGGTAGACATTCCGGTCACATAATGATTCACACTAAACTGTCTTTCCTTCTCTTTGTAATTGTTTAGGATATTAACTTTCACTCACCTGTCCAAACCGGTATCTCGCCGCCTTAATGGGAATAAATGATATGTTGACTTTCTACCCGGTCAAGTAATGTATATCGTTGGGACATAGTTCATATGACAAGAGTGCCCATGAGTTAATTAAACTAAGATGGAAAATGGGTGTGTGGTCCCATAAATCTGTTTCTAGTAAAATGGGATTTCGCGGTTTCTCGGTATTTAGTCTGAGAATTAACAATTGTCTACCACTGCATCCAAAAACTTTGGTCATGAAAGAACTCAACTCAAGTGAAAGCAGCCTAGCTCGTAAGACTTGACATTTGACAAAAGCATAGCTTTTTTTGCAAAAGTACAACCAAGTGGTTCTGTAGGGTAGTCTTACCAGGAGCTTCCGTCTTTATCGATGACGCGAAACCTGGATCAGGGAAAAAGAACTTTCAACCCCTGAGATAGATCTGCACTTAACACCTAAGCCTTTTCTTTTACCTGGAGGAATCAGGGAGTGTCCAGGATTGCTGTCAGGAATCCAGATAAAGGACACTATCAAGAACCAGCCACTATAACCACTACATTCAATATAACTTCTTCATAGTCCTATGATGACATATAAAAAGTCAAGTGAAATTTTATAAGTCCAGAGACAAATTGTCAGTAACTTTATATACACCATTGCATTTTTGGCAATTTTGATAATCTTAAATTCGATGCATATTTGATTGATACATATTCTATATACATGATAGATTTTTTTTTCATCGGTAAAGTTTCATTGTAATTTTCTCAAATCAAGATTAGTTATTGACTCTCCTTTGGTGTTACAGTGATGTCTTATACTGTAAGATTATGTCATATTTGTATTTAATTAATGGGGGCTCTCTAATAATTCAGTACCTTAGGGAAAAGTGGCCTGGATAACTACTAACTCTTTGTCTACTCCAAGGATTCTCAACCTGCTGAGAGACAGTTACTTTCCAGTATCCCTATTAATAGATCTGCCAGCGATTCTCACTCTATTTTCTTCCTGCGGAACTTATACCTACATTTTCTGCAGATTTTCTTCGAGCCAAATTTCAGTGAGATTATCTTGGACAGTCTTGGTATTTATTCATACATTCATTTTCTTCCATCTATCCATCAATATAATCAGTCAGCCACAATTTATATGTATATATATGGTGATAGGCAGGGGAAGCTGAATAGTGGCTCTGTGCAGGACGTTACATATCCTAGCGAGAGCCCAAAACCAGAGTACAGTATTTTAGCTCTGCATAGTTGGAAAGCCCCATTGGATGGCGGGGAATGCACAGTATGCCACGCACATTTTACTCCTAGCTTTGGACTAGATGTGATGATCCTTTAAATGCAAGCCAAGCTGGAGAAGCTGGAGCTCATGACTTCAACTTAACACGTTTCGGAATGGTAGAAAAGCCACAGGAAAAGCCTAGATCTACAGTGTAAATACCAAGGAGTCTTCAACTTAGTATTCGCTGCTAAAGAGCGAGAAGCTCAGCAGCTCTAGTTAAACAACAACAACAGGGTGGACAGAAAGTCACTTTAGAGGTTGATGGGGCACTGTGGAGTTCCCCTGAGGATCACTGATTTAATAAAGAAGACTTTTGTAGACATATACCGAGTTCTTCATGAGGGACAACTTACAGAGCCGTTTGGGATGGGGATGAGAGTGCGACAGGAATGCCTCTTGTCTCCATTTCTTTTCTTACTAGCAATGGGCTGGGTTATGAAAACATCGACGACACACAACTGAAATGGAATCAAGTGGAATCTGACTAAATAGTTAGATGATCTAGATTTTGCTGGTGACTTGGCTCTCCTGTCCCGTGGCCTTAGTCAGATACAGGGCAAAATGAAAAAACTCAATGAGAGGTTACAGCAATAGGGTCTGAAAATACACAGGGACGACAAAAATAAGGAGAATGAATGCACGAAATGATGGTAAGGTTGAACTTGGGGAAACACTACTGCAGGATGTGGAGTCGTACTCGTATCTTGGCAGCAGTGTGGACAAAGTTGGAGGGACGGGCAGTGATGTTAAAGCGGGAATACAAAAAGCAAGAGGAGCTTTCATTGCATTGGGATGTGTGGAAATCGGGAGAAATCGGATCCAACACAGAAAAGGAAATCTTCGGCTCAAATGTCGGGTCAGTACTGTTTTATGGCTTTGAGACATGGAAAGTAGCAGAAACAACGGCCAAAGGGCTATGGACTTTCATAGGTAGACGCTAGCGTAGAATAGAATGATTAAAATGGTATTACAGGGTTGCCAATGTGGAACTGATGATAAGAGCCAGACAAATGACAGTGGAACAATAGATGAGAAGAAGACGATGGCGATGGATAGGACACACACTGAAGAAAGTGACTTGGCTCTCCTGTCCCGTGGCCTTAGTCAGATACAGGGCAAAATGAAAAAAACTCAATGAGAGGTTACAGCAATAGGGTCTGAAAATACACAGGGACGGTAAAAATAAGGAGAATGAATGCACGAAATGATAGGCCGAACTGGTTTAGAGCTGGTTATGTATTTTGTTCAATCGCGAATGCGTGCTTCGTCCGGTTATCATCTTGGAGTAAGGGTCAACGTTATATTGATTAATCATTTGTTGAATGTCCAAGAATACATTCGTTCCCTTCGGAGCTCATCATATAGATACATATTTTTCCTATCAGAAGAGTTCTTCATTTGCATAATCATCAACATTGGCAAATGCAGCAAATAGCTGTAACGTATCGATGTGATAAAGTCCTCAATTCAGAGTCCATGAATTTATTTACAGTTCACACATAAGACATTCACGTAGGTACACGTTCATATATAGTTCATATATAGTTCATTAGGAATTACATGCATAGTATTCATGTCCGTCCGTGTCAAAACAATATGTCAGATGAACATCGTGGCTATATACGTGTGCTGTTGTAGTCAACAGCCAGAAATGAGCACATGAGTTCTTGACATCTACAATTTGAATCATAACACGATTCTCCTTCCATTATCTAGTTTAATTTAATTAATCTCATACTTAGATTAATTTCCGAACTGACCCTGAAGTCTACATCGATTCATCTATATAATATAGGCTATATACTCAGCCTTATTTCCTTGGAAGAAATACAAGACACGACCTTCTTGCTTGACGGATAGCGTAACAAAGGCCATCTAACCAAGTCACCCGGCGTGCTCTTTCCAACGCGAATGCGTCATAATTTCCGCATATCGTTCGCGTTCACAGTACTGTAAAATATCGACATATTCTATAAATATTAATGACCCCTAAACGTTGCGCATGGGTAAACCCCAGCAGACGCCGTCATTTAAAATAACACCGTAACAGATTTCCTGTCAGACGGGGGCAAAAAAGATCTATTAAATAGATTTTTTTTTGAACAATATTAATCAAATTATCAAAAATTTAACAAAACCCGACGTATGACCTACGATGTTCTATCTAGAACAGTGTCGCGGTCATGTCAGTAATATATTATAATAAAATCAACGTCATATCATACATATACCTTATATTAAACAAGGAAATGTCACTGTCACTAACTAATTAACTAATTAATTTTTTGTATGTATAGACTAACTAATAATGTGAGGTGTTATTAAGATTATTCTAACTAACTAAAATTAAAATAATTAATTATAGTATGTACGTATGGTACTAACTAAGTAAGATCTAAGTGAAGAAAATGAGAAATAGTATAAGAGAGTAAAAGAAATAAAAATTGAGAAGTACGGACAATTGAAACCAAATATTAAAGTATACATTAAATTAGCATGCGTGTGAAAATGAAGTGTAAGGATAGATACCTAATTAAATTAACGCAATCAGAAGAAAAGAGCAGAAAAAAAAAATTCATACATTTTAACTATATATATGAAATGTCATAATGTAATATCTATTACCTTAATAATTACACTAATTAAAAGGTTTAATTGGTGTGATATTCTTTTGTTTAATCTTTTCTTAGTATATCTTATTTTTTTATTTCATCACACTTTGACTTTATTATATATTATATATTAATTTAATAACTAGAAAATTTAATAATATTGGACATGAAGATCCAATCGTTGTTACCTCCTGTTGAATTGTATGAAAGTTCATTAAGACACAAGGTTCATATTATCAAATTATGATTTGATTATCCATTAATCGTTAGTTCCTTTATTAAACTTTGAAAGTAAATTGACTAAGTCATCAACGTATCTGTCCTTTCTACATCAGAGATTGTTCCTTTTTAACAGTTTTCAATCGAAATGAGTGATACTCAAAGTGGAATTTGAACTTCAAATTTTCAAAACGATCCGTAAAACTTGATATTTTGATCACAAGTAGTTTATTTCGAAATGTCCTTATTTAGGTAGGAAGTCCAACTGAATTGTTGATATTTGTTGTATATTCTGACTTGATATCAATAACGTTCATTGCAAATGTAAATGCTTGACTAGTCAGAAAATTTTCTTGAAATTGTAATATTCATTCAGAATCCGTAGGATGTCTGGACAACGTGTCGGCTATGACGTTTTCAGTTCCAGGTATCGACTGTATCTCGAACTCGTAGGGTTGCAACGTAATAGCAAATCGTGCAAGTTTAGCACTTTTATGGTTTGAGCGACGTAATGCTGCCACTGATTTCTGATCAGTCTGGATCAGGAATGGAGATCCCAACAAAAACTTTTCCAACTTGGTAATTGCCCAGATTACGGAGAGCAATTCTCGGTCCACAGTGGAATATTTCGTCTCCGGAGGTTTCAGTTTGCGTGAGATATACAGTACAGGGTGAAGGACATCATCATGATATTGCAGTAGACACGCCCCGAGTCCGTAATTACTCGCATCTGTACGTAGAACAAACTTTATTAGAAGCATCTGGTAATCTTAAAACAGGTGGGGCATGAAAAAATGTTTAAGATAGTGCGCGAAAAGTTTTGTCACATTCGTCGGTCCAATTTATCCTTAAAGGCATGTTCTTCTTTAGTAACGAAGACAGGACAGCCGTGATGGATGATAGGTGAGGTACAAATCTGCTATAGTATTGGATTAAACCTAACAGACTCCTAACCTGTTTCTTCGTTTGAGGAACAGATAAATTTAATATTTTAGAAACCGTACTAGAAATTGTTTGGATACGTCCCGATCCAATAATGTGCCCCAGGAATGTTATCTCATTACACGCTACATGAATTTTAGTTGGTTTAGCGGTTAAATGGTTATCCCGCAATATTTCCAAAACTGATTTAATACCCAAAAAATGTTCCTCAAATGATGAAACTAAACAAACATATGTCCGTCAATATAGGTAATTCTATCTGAACTACCTGCTCAAATATTTCGAAACATGCGAATAAAGGTAGCTGGAGCATTCATTAGCCCAAAAGGCATCACGTTACACTGGTAAAGAACTCGTGGCGTTGAGAACGCTGTGTAGTATTTGGCTCTTTCAGTTGGTGGAATCTGTCAATAACCTTTGGTTAAGTCAATTTTAGTGAAAAGTGTAGCATTGGATAGACGAGGAAGTAAATCGTCAAGGATAGGATGTGGTTCGCTATCCGGTACTGTCTGCGCATTAGGCCTCCTATAGTCAACACATAAACGTATGTTGTTGTCCTTTTTCCGGACAATGACTAAAGGAGAAGAAAATGGAGATGTACTAGTCTCAATAATACCTAATGATATCATCTGTTCGAGTTCCTGAGATGTCTTACTCAGAAAAATGTAGAGGTACAGAATAAGGATGAACACGAATTGGTGTATCATCGTTAAGAATAATATCGTGACTAATTACAGATGTGCAACCCGGTACATCAGTTAACACATCTGGGAAAGATTGTAGAAGATCAGCAACGCGTTGATGCTGTTGCGGTGTAACCGTAGAAGAAATGGTCACATCACGCCAAGATTCAGTAGATTGGACAATAAGTACAGGTAAAGGCATCTGCACTTCAGGAAAAGAAGATTCTTCCTCCTGTATAACAGATAGATTAGAATAATGACAAGTAGATACAGTATTGTCATCTAATTCATGAAAAATTGACTGTAAGTGTATAGGACGTGTATGAAATTTGCTTGAGACATATTAATATGGAATATCTGTCTGTGTCCCCTTGATATCTAAGACGTAATCAACGTCTGAAATTTTTTATCAGTAAACCTTATAAGGACCAGTAAAGAAAAAAATGATGAAATGACTATGATTGAGTCATCAATGATATGATGAGACAATTGTATTTACCATAGCAATGTTATCTGCGTGACGCAGCATTATGGTACTAATTGTTAACCGTAGACAATGATGGTTAAAGTAAGCACCATTTATCATGCTCACGATGACCATTCGAGCATCTCTCTATTGTTACGAAATGTAACTATAGCTTCACCATACCTGTCCCATTGGTAGGTGACAACAACCGTACAAACCTAACGTCTGCCGTGTCATTAAAGAAATTGCTAAGTGCCTGCCATCTGGTACCTTGTGGCAGATTGCGCACTAACACGGTGCGAGAATATGCACCCTTCCCAATGAAAGTGGGATCAGTGTCACTAACGTGATAAACAGTTCTTCTATTTAATCTTTTGGATATGGTAGTCTTATGAGATGATGTCTCATAATGATTGACATATTTATTTGTCATTCCATTTTATTAGTTAAGTTCATAAGAACTTCACCATCATTACCCTTGATTTCGGGACAATCCCTTCTTTTCCCATTTTCAACAATTTTATTTCAGATCACTGTTAATATGATCCTGTCGCCAAACATCTATCTTCCGACTTGGCGGCATTCTCTTGAGAAAAGGTATATCTGCCTCGAAAAATGATTTTCTAATCTTCTAGGATGGTCTGGTAGTTTTAGTATTACTTTTTATCCTGTAGGAGAGTCTTATCCTTCTCCTTATCGATTTCCAGGAATGCTAATGGTACTGAGACTGAAATTGGAGAAAACTATGCCCACATTGTATTTATTTATTTTGTTGGCCCGTAATGTAGCTGTTGCAATGACAGCGTTAGCATTGCAATAAGATTGCACATTCTTTAATACCCATTCCTCAATTTCCTGTGGGGAACAATCCTTACTACCATGGATGCGTCCCAACATCAGATCTGCAATTGGATTCTGAAGCATGCATACCTAACTTGTCCTGAAAAGAAAAGGTGGTATTAACATGGACAAGAGCTGTGGGGTAAAAAACTCAATTAGTTTCCCCCAAAAGTCATGCAACGGACATATTCCCCCCAGCTAGGATGTTAGCGACTGTCGCACTCCACAATGGTTGTGGACCGAATCTCTCAATTACAGAAACTATAGCGTTTTACTATATCCACCCTCTGTTAAAATCAGAGAGCCTGTTCCACATTGGCTGCAAGACCTATGGTGTAATGTGTGTTTAGCAACTGTCTCCGAGTCTTTGCCCTTGCTTTTTTTTTTTTTTTTTTTTTTTTTTGCGTTCGCCCGCTAATACTCGAGGCGAAATCTCAGGTTATTATTTTTATGAACCCTGACATTGATTTTTTACTGGAGTATCCCTTTATTTCTACAGAGGACAGGTGTCCCTCGCCATTAAAAATCGCGATTTCCGGAGTACCCATTGCCTGGGTCGGCTCAAGGAGTCCGCCCAAGTCCCCTGGTCGACGACACTCCTTCAAATGTCCTTCGCCAGGCTGTTCCAATCCAGATCCCTCGACGAAAAAATACTCTGCCGTCGCCCGGGTTTGATCCTGTATCACCCGGTCGCCAGAGCGGTGTTGTAACCACTACGCTAGCGCGGCTCCCCTTTGCCTTCTGAAAAATAAGATTGCATTGTGGGCAACTATTTGCCACGTTATAATTTATAGCAAAACATGCAGCAGAAGAATTCATTGTATTATCGTTAGGTGGAACCTGAACCTTAGGGGTGATATCATTTGTCACTGCTGCCCCGGTATTATGGTTATAATGTGAAGATCCACGAGAATGAGAACGATTACGAGAATAATTAGTTGAATTATCTCGTTGTCGTCTATTATAATTGTTATCTCGATGTCTCGAGTTATAATTATCGCTATTCTTCCAATTGTTACCATTATTATATTGATATGACCGATTATAACTTGAGTTACGAGGATTACTGTTGTGTCTTGACTGAGGTGAATAATTTCTGGTTTGTTGTCTTCCTCTATTAAAGTTATTGTTAAAGTTATTCTGTCCCTTATGAAAATTAATGTCATAGTTTCCTTTGAACCTACCTCTGTCCACACTGTGTGTTCTAGGTTTGTTATGATTATGATATGCCATATTGGAGGCTACAGGAAGAGGTTCTCTTATCAACGAGCCAGAAATATTAGCATTCGGATGTGCTGTGCAGTAATTTAAAGAAATTTTTTCTAAATCCTCAATAGTTTCTGGTTTTCTTTCTTGCAGATAAGCAAAGAATGGTGAGCTGACAGAAGATAATACTTTATCCCTCAATAATAAATCAACTAATTTGTCGTAAGATTTGTTGACACCTGCCAGTTCAACCCATCTGTTAAAAGTATTGCGTATGTTAGCAATAAAACCTGTGAAATCTTTATTGTTATCTGGCAACAAACTTTTGAAACGTAATCTACATGCCTCTTCGTTCAAGTGGAAACGACGTAATAACAACGTCTTAATGGCCTCATAATCTGTGGCTAATGTAGGATCAATGTTTTGTGCTGCACTTGCAGGTTCGCCATCCAGAAATTCCTTAAGTTTAAGTGCCCATGCAGTTTTGTCAAGGTTATTGACCTTACATATATCCTCAAAGCGCGCCAGCCACGATGAAAGGTCGTCCACGTGTAATTTGAATGGTGGTAATTTAAAGTAATAATTGCCTTTAAGTCGGGTGGATGAAGATCCAGATTGAGCATTATCATTTTGGCTTGTTGCAGCACTCTGCGAATTAAGTTTTGCTGTTTCCAATTTAAGCCGTTGCAATTCCATTTCTTGCTGCAGTATGATTTCTTGTCGTTTCAATTTATTCTCTTCTTCAATCCGTAGGATTTCATCTCTTGCCATCTTTCTTTCTTCTTCTTCCTTAGCAATAGCTTTCTTTTCAGCCTCCTTTCTGTCAAGTTCTTCCATCTCTGCCTTATATCTTGCCAGTTGTTGTTCAGCAAATTCAAGGAGTGCCTCTCCCTTTTTATTACAATCTTTTCCAATTTTAATGAAATGATCCAAGGTAAGCATTCTTGGAGTTTAATTATTTAAGTATTTAATTACTTATGTATTGTAATCAACAATAGAATCTATGTCGATAATTATAATTACTCAACGAATGAATAATTAATACAAGAAATTGTAATATTCCTGTATTGTTATGTATAAGTTCCACAATCTATAATATTTTGTAAAAATATTATATATATACTCACTGATATCTATCATAAATAGTTATGCTAATTAGTTATATAAGATGCTGAAATTATATCAAGCACTTAATATTAATATTTAATAATTATGTGTATTATCCCTAAATAATTAGTCTTAATTGTCACTAAGTTCACAATATAGTACTGAGAAAGTGTACTAATTTATATTAAATATGTATTAATATGTTATACAGTTTTAACTCTTGCAGGCCGGAATTTTTTCACGAGTTTTGCCAGAATTATTTTTGTACCTTAAAGCAGTACCTTTATAAATTCTAAAGTTTCTGAGTTATTACACAACAAAGACACACATATTATACATCACAGTAAAGATAAATGAATGTAGAATTAGAATATGAAGGATTTTTAGTGATATTCTACATATAGTATTCTGTCATGAGTCATAACGAAAATACGGAAAAAATTTCACGGAAAACAAAAGTGACGTTCCCAACGTCGTTTCGGCTTCTAGGGGTTTTGCGGATGTACGCTACCAGCGTCGTTCCGGCCTTTAAGAGTTAATAATTAATCATTATATTTTATGCCATAATCATGAGCTATAAAGTGCATTGCCCATTTCTTGGACCACTACTGCAAATATGTGCAAAGTCCCTAATTCCTCATTAAAGCTCATAAAAATTTAATTATATTCATCTACACTATTATTAATGAAGAAATTACAGCATTAATATTAAATTATAAAAGGATGAAATGAAGACAAACAATACAATGGGTTAACCAAGGATTACGAAACAGTATTACCATACGACAAGACATTTTCACAATAAAAAATGCATTAATAACTAAGTGGTATAAAACGGAAGTGAGAGATTAAGAATGAACTGAATAGAAAGTTAAGCTGTGTACGTAACAAATAGTGACGTCACAGGACTCATTTGACGTTAATACAATACATTTAATTAAAATTAAAGATAGCTAGATCAGAATAAACAAGATAGATTACGAACATAAGACTGTAAATGAATAAAAATAAGAACCAAATACACCAGAAAACACCAGTTATAACATGACTATACACCTAACATGCAAAGTGAATTAATGCAAGTCCGAACGAAACGATCACCGATAATGATAATTCGACGCTTTCTTCGCGAGGTGCTATTAATTCACAGCCTTAGGAACATTCAGAATGAATATCGGCATCCTCAGAGCCATTTTATTCATTCCGAACCGCCGCCCATCCATACCCGCTACATGAAAAAGACAGAAACAATATTTAACATGCATACAACGAAAAAAGAACATGGCGTTATTTGGACAAACAGGACGAAATATTTTAACCTTTAAAATCAGTGACTTATCTTGTTTTGGCGGTAATATCGTACATTATATGCTTCGCCGACAGACTCGAGAGCTTGTTTGTATCATTGAGAACGTCAGCAATAGGTTTTATTTGATCTTTGAAAGCTTCAAATAAATTTTTTTTTTTGATGGACAATGTCAGCTGCTGGCTTTTCCAACCGTTCATGCTGTCGTCAAGGGCATGACGTCACCGGTGTATTTGCAAATAATGTCCATTTTGATCGAAAGGAATTTAGTTCTTTCAACTCGTTAATATTTGAAATTATCCACGCCACATCTGGCCGCCAGCTGATAAGGGGCGGGGATAGATAAGGCCGAACTGGTTTAGAGCTGGTTATGTATTTTGTTCAATCGCGAATGCGTGCTTCGTCCGGTTATCATCTTGGAGTAAGGGTCAACGTTATATTGATTAATCATTTGTTGAATGTCCAAGAATACATTCGTTCCCTTCGGAGCTCATCATATAGATACATATTTTTCCTATCAGAAGAGTTCTTCATTTGCATAATCATCAACATTGGCAAATGCAGCAAATAGCTGTAACGTATCGATGTGATAAAGTCCTCAATTCAGAGTCCATGAATTTATTTACAGTTCACACATAAGACATTCACGTAGGTACACGTTCATATATAGTTCATATATAGTTCATTAGGAATTACATGCATAGTATTCATGTCCGTCCGTGTCAAAACAATATGTCAGATGAACATCGTGGCTATATACGTGCGCTGTTGTAGTCAACAGCCAGAAATGAGCACATGAGTTCTTGACATCTACAATTTGAATCATAACACGATTCTCCTTCCATTATCTAGTTTAATTTAATTAATCTCATACTTAGATTAATTTCCGAACTGACCCTGAAGTCTACATCGATTCATCTATATAATATAGGCTATATACTCAGCCTTATTTCCTTGGAAGAAATACAAGACACGACCTTCTTGCTTGACGGATAGCGTAACAAAGGCCCTGTAACCAAGTCACCCGGCGTGACCTTCCCAACGCGAATGCGTCATAATCTCCGCATATATTTCGCGTTCACTATACCGTAAAATATCGACATATTCTATAAATATTAATGACCCCTAAACGTTGCGCATGGGTAAACCCCAGTAGACGCCGTCATTTAAAATAACACCGTAACAATGTTAAAGCGGGAATACAAAACGCAAGAGGAGCTTTCATTGCATTGGGATGTGTGGAAATCGGGAGAAATCGGATCCAACACAGAAAAGGAAATCTTCGGCTCAAATGTCGGGTCAGTACTGTTTTATGGCTTTGAGACATGGAGAGTAGCAGAAACAACGGCCAAAGGGCTATGGACTTTCATAGGTAGACGCTAGCGTAGAATAGAATGATTAAAATGGTATTACAGGGTTGCCAATGTGGAACTGATGATAAGAGCCAGACAAATGACAGTGGAACAATAGATGAGAAGAAGACGATGGCGATGGATAGGACACACACTGAAGAAACCTGTTGATATATAGCATTACAAGGTAGTTCTTGTATGGGGCCCCCAGGGCGGGAGAAGCAGAGATGGGACAGAGGCGCATGGAGAGGAGAGCTGGAAACAGAGGTAGAATAGAATGATTAAAATGGTATTACAGGGTTGCCAATGTGGAACTGATGACAACAGCCAGACAAATGACAGTGGAACAATAGATGAGAAGAAGATGATGGCGATGGATAGGACACACACTGAGGAAACCTGTTGATAGCATTACAAGGTAGTTCTTGTATGGGGCCCCCAGGGCGAGAGAAGCAGAGGTGGACTAGAGGCGCATGGAGAGGAGAGCTGGAAACAGAGGTGCAAATGATGCGGAGAACGTGGAAAGAACTTGAGATGATGGCACGTGACAGGAGGATTTGTTGAAGGCCCATGCACCTCATTTTAAATAGAGTGCTGCTTTTACTTGGTTTATTCTACACATTCCTTCTGAGATACATCTGTCATCAGATGTTATTAATGTGCCCAGGTATTTGATTATATTGATAAAAGTAACAAGTTATTTGTAATCACTGACGAGATTATTCGGAGGTTTCACGCCCATATTTGGGAGAAATGACCTTTACAATAACATGCAGAATTTTCCTATCAGGAATTTTTTTGAAAAGCCGCCATCAAATCACGCATAATTGTAACTATTGGCCGGTATTCGAGATGTAGGAATAACCACATTTCTGATCCATAATATCTTTCAATCTAGTTTAAAATGCCTCTTTAACAGAATTGTCCCTGTCATCGGCTGGTGCACCACATTGGATGACGTTTACATTTATTTTCTTTCTAACCGTTTTTAAAGTACGTAGTTGCTTTGATTCTAGGTCCCATGGCCCCCAATTTAATGAGTGATTTCTGTGCTTCTTTAGATAACATAAGAGCCGCTCTTTCACTGCGGTGTGAACCCCGGCCCTCATGTCCCAAGGGCAGCATCAACCCACCCGTGCCAAGTTTACTCCTGTCTACCTCCTTCCACCCTTATTTTCCTTAATTCACTTGTCCATGTTTATTGAAGTTTTTGTGGTTTAACATTTTTTACAGGATTTGGTAACCAACCCCATGCCCACCCCTCCTTAGTCGCTTTCTACGACATGCTTGATAAGGGAACAGAACTACTATTATTTGCTCCTCTTTTAGGCTCCGGTAACAAACGGGTGATATTAATATTACCAATGTAAAATCTCAGCAATTTATTTTTACACTTTCATATTCCAAAATTATTTACTTAATTAAAGTTGCATTGAAAAATAAGAAAAATTTAGTTTGGGAATTGCAAATACTGTATTCATTAGCTTTTTAATAATCTGCTAACTTCCCTTTAAACTGAAAAATTATTTCGCTTGGCGCTCAATGCTTCTGACCTCATAACGAAGCCGCCGTATTTAATGTTTTGTTTTTCGGATTTTTCTAGAGCATCATATCTTAAGATCTATCAGCATGCCAAATTTTAGACTTCTCGGAAGGTTAGAAATGGTCAAACAATTTTGTGCGGGCAGACGGAATGACAGACAGACGGAATGACGGAACCGCAAAATACACTTTACTTTATATATATGGTATTTCATGGAAGTACAAAGTGACAAATATCGAAGTGTTGTCAGTAGTATACAATGCGCAACTTAGGTCGCATTCAGGCGGCGGCGTGTGACTTTTATATAGCAAAATACTCCGATCGATTTCAGGCGGTGGCGTTTCAGGCGGAGGCACATGACTTTTATATAGCGATATATTTTAGCGGCGGGGCTTCCTCTGACGATCAGACGTATGACTTTTTATATAAGAAAATACTCATTGCGCAGGTGGAGCAGCAAGCGGGATGACTTTTTATATAAGAAAATACTCATTGCGCAGGTGGAGCAGCAAGCGGGATGACTTTTTATATAAGAAAATACTCATTGCGCAGGTGGAGCATCAGGCGGGGTGACTTTTTTATATAAGGAAATGTGCAGGTGGAGCAGCAGGTGGGGTGACTTTTTATATAAGGAAATACTCATTGCGCAGGTGGAGCAGCAGGTGTTGGTGCATGACTTTTTATATAAGGAAATACTCAGCGGGCAGGTGGAGCATCAGGTGGGATGACTTTTTATATAAGAAAATACGCAGGTGGCGCAGCAGGTGGGGTGACTTTTTATATAAGAAAATACGCAGGTGGCGCAGCAGGTGGGGTGACTTTTTATATAAGAAAATACTCAATGTGCAGGTGGAGCATCAGGCGGGGTGACTTTTTATATAAGGAAATACTCATTGCGTAGGTGGAGCAGCAGGTGGGGTGACTTTTTATATAAGGAAATACTCAGTGGGCAGGTGGAGCATCAGGCGGGATGACTTTTATATAAGGAAATACTCAGTGTGCAGGTGGAGCATCAGGCGGGATGACTTTTTATATAAGGAAATACGCAGGTGGCACAGCAGGGGGTGACTTTTTATATAAGAAAATACTCAGGTGGAGCATCAGGCGGGGTGACTTGTTATATAAGGAAATACTCAGTGTGCAGGTGGAGCATCAGGTGGGATGCCTTTTTATATAAGGAAATACGCAGTGTGGAGGTGGAGCAGCAGGAGAAGTGGATGACTTTTTTTATATAGTAATATGTGTTTATTGAGATAACAGGAAGACGATAATAGGAAGAGGATAATAGGTAGACTTTGTGATTTTTAGATAACAAGAAGACGTTATTTATAGATATATATTAATTCTGCAGGAGTGATGCAGGGGTAAGATGGCGGGATGCCTTTTTATATAAGGAAATACGCAGTGTGGAGGTGGAGCAGCAGGAGAAGTGGATGACTTTTTTTATATAGTAATATGTGTTTATTGAGATAACAGGAAGACGATAATAGGAAGAGGATAATAGGTAGACTTTGTGATTTTTAGATAACAAGAAGACGTTATTTATAGATATATATTAATTCTGCAGGAGTGATGCAGGGGTAAGATGGCGGGATGCCTTTTTATATAAGGAAATACGCAGTGTGGAGGTGGAGCAGCAGGAGAAGTGGATGACTTTTTAATATAGTAATATGTGTTTATTGAGATAACAAGAAGACGATAATAGGAAGAGGATAATAGGTAGACTTTGTGATTTTTAGATAACAAGAAGACGTTATTTATAGATATATATTAATTCTGCAGGAGTGATGCAGGGGTAAGATGGCGGGGTGACTTTTTATATATAAGGTTATTTATAGAAAAATGGCGAGTGGACCATCATTGAGAGGTGGGAGTGAAGAGGCGTCGGTGACGAGGTACGGGTGTAATGTAGCAGGTGGGGTTAGGCTAGGGGGGATATTTTTGTGTGATGTGGTATGGTTTTGGAGGTGGAAGAGAGATATTTTAATCTGTAATGTAGCAGGTGGGGTTAGGTTAGGGCGGAGTAGTAGGGTGTGTGTTGTGGAATTGTTTTGTTATGTGTGTTGGTGTGTGTGTGTTTATATGTCTACATCCGCGTGACTTTTATATAACGAAAATGTGTTGGAGGAACGTGGAGGAGGAGAGGTCTTGGAATATAGTAATATATAAGTTCATTAATGGCGGGCGTGTTGTGTGATGATTATTTTACAAACAGTTATACGTACATATTACAGATAGGTAGCCGATATTACAACAGTTAGATGCTATTTAGTTATACATATATAGAAATATAAAAGAGAAAACACTAGCTACATTTTATATATTTAGTGACAAAGTTAGTTGATCTATGGGTGACATATAACCGCACCTCTTTTCGTATACCCCTTGGAGCTCTCAGAACACAGGTGGTTCGGTTTACTTGGCGAGTCTGTCAATGCACGTTTTGTCTTGTTCGTTCAACGAGGGGGTCAAATGGGAAGATTTCCCTTTTAGTCTTCTAAGTTTGTCACTGCTGGGTTGACTTTTGTCAAACTTTTTTTGGCGCAACGTGTGGTGCAAATCTGCCTACCGCTCGCAGCATAACGAAAAAGAGACGTTGGATGGGCGGGTTTTTGCAGAGGTGTTTTAACGTGACACCAGGTACGGAAATCACATCTTTGAACATATCTACCCCTAGGTCCGCGTAAAAACTAACGTGTTGTTCTAACGCTGTGTGTGGCTAGTGATGAGAATATAAGACGCTGAGAGGTGAAGTTTGGTCGTAGACAACTACTCACTAGGAAATGCCCGTGAGGTGGTAGAAATACGACCTCGACACGATAGAAATATGCCCTCGAGATGATATAAATATACCCTCGACACGACAGAAATATACCCTCAACACGACAGAAATATGTATGTGTAATGATAGAAAATATGACCTCGAGACGATAGAAAGACGCCCTCGACACGACAGAAATATGTATGTGTAATGATAGAAAATATGACCTCGAGACGATAGAAATATACCCCCGAGATGATAGAAATGTGACCACCGGTTTTGGGGGAAAACTTTAGATATCACCCACCAAAGGATTTTCGCACGTGTAATAAAGGGGGGTCTCGATAAAATTTACTCTCTCGACCTTCACTCAGCTCTCCAAAGGTTTAAGTATTGCATCACTTCTTGGCATGTTCACCTAGTTAGTGGGAGCCGTCACCTACAAAGAGGTATGACCCCACATGCAAGGGGTGGTCCTGGAAACAGTCTCTAGCAGTGCAGTCTGGCTGATCGAGTGAGGTTCGCAATGGGAAGGCAAAAGCGGTCCCTAAACAATGTCGGGTTGTAGTCGGTTGTGTCGATCGAGAGGTGGAGATATCACAGCTTAGAAGGGAGTTTTGAAGCGAGTTGAGGTTTTGTGTTTTCTTTTGTAGTGGTGTGGGTGAGGTCGGGGGGTTTTTTGTGTGATGTATTGTACCGGTAGTGTGTTTGGTTGTAGGTATCTTAATTGTGTGGTGTAGTTTGTGGGGCTGTCGAATCGTGGGGTGTGCTGGGGTATGGGTTTTTTGTGTGTCGGTATTTTAATTGTTGTATCTACAATATGTATAGATCAGAGTGAAGTTTTAGAAACCAGTACTAGTTCTACCATCGAACTTGCGTCCTGGTAGTGTGTGTGTTGTTTATTTTACATATAGACAGGTATACATATACAAGATGTTACAGCAGTTATACGCTAAATAGTCAAGCTAAAACACTAGTCTCAAACGCGTTGTAGGTCGCTTGACACCTGCCCAGCCTTATTTGCTCGCTAACAGCAACTTGCTTAATGAAAAATTAATCGATTGTGTTATAGCGGCTTAAGCTAGGTTGTGAAACGGTTTGAGACACGATTCGTGGTGACAGATGGTTACATACTCAGAAACCTAAGCGATACTCAACGTGCTGTTGAACAAATATTCAGTGTTAGCTTTCTTGGTTTGATAGAGGCTTTAACTATAAATTATCTGTAATGTTTTAAATAGTTTTGTTAAGGCATTATTTGTACACTACGCAAAAGTGATCTCAACAGAACTTTGTTATCTATGTAGATGTGTCGTAGTCTTGTTACAAACAGCAAGCTGGTTTAGAAGTAACTTTATCATTTTTATTGGCAGGAGTTATGTTATTATCGTTTACATGTTTTGTAACAAATTTGATTGCTCCAAAACTTTCACACAATTAGGTTACTACTTGACTTGAGAAGAAGGTCTTTTTATAAACACTCTTGAGTGAATTCCCATTTTTTCCTATCCGCTATAGAATAAAGAGGAAAATATATTTTTAAAAGTATTACCTGTTATAGAGGCAGATGCGTACGGTTCGGTATGATGGGGGCGGTTTTGGTTTTGTGTTGTGTTGTGTGTGTAGTGGGTCACGGGGTAGTTTTCTTTATTATTTATATTATATCATGAGTAATAAAATCTACTTACCCCAATGTTCAGTTAATGTTATGTAAATGACCCGTAAACACTCGCAGTCTCCAACATTAAAAAAATATTGGGAAAGACCACGCTGAACAAAAACAAATAGACAATTTATTGAACACACCCGTAGAGATATACCTTGCAGGTAGACTAAAGTATGTCAGCAACTAAACACGTACTTAGCGTTACAAGCTGTAACTGATTCATGGTCGAGACCAGTTTCATACATTTTAAGAAAACCCAACAAACACGTGTTTGTACCCTCACTAGAAAGAAGTCGGATCGATGACCCGCGCAAATCAGCGATCGTGAATTTCTGTTCACGTCACTCATACACACTTATTATATTGTATGTTTCAAACAACAAATATGCTAAAAACGTGAGAATCACTGTTTCAAGAACGTAAGATTCGTGCTAAAAACGTGAGAACCAACCAACATGTATTGAGAAGCAAGAATTTAAGAACCTTTGGTGTAAAACATTGTGACAATAAAAAACAATGTGAGAAGTACTGTTCAAGAATTTGAGAACCTTTGGTGTAAAACATTGTGACAATAAAAAACAATGTGAGAAGTACTGTTCAAGAACTTGAGAACCACTGTGTTTAAAAAAACATTTACAACAAATATAAGTGTCTGTTTGGTACATTCTTTTTGAGTTGAACGACACACGCCTCGAAAGATAGAAAGAGAGAGAGAGAGAGAGAGAGAGAAAGAGAGATAGAGAGAGAGAGAGAACGAACGAACGAACGAGCTTTATTTTCAAAGGGTTGAGAATTGGTCACGCAGACCCATCTAACATTCTGCCCTTCCTTTCGCTCACCTTTCATGCAGTATCCTTTCAATAGCACATGTATTTTTAGCAATATTTAAGCATACAACATTATCGAGGTAAAATAATAACATACATTTGTAACATGTAGACATAATCAAATTTAAGGGGGGAAAAAAATTATTAATTAAAATACAGTAACAAAAATTAATACCTTAAAAGAGAAAGCGAGAAAAAAGAGAGAGAGAGAGGAGAGGGAGAGAGAGAGATAGAAAGAAAGGGAAAGAAAGAGAGAAAGATAGGAAGAGAGAAGAGAGAGAGCGAGAGAATAAAACACAGTCTTATTTTTAGGGTGTTATGAAAGGAAAGAGGTGTTAACAGACCTGCCCGCGCAGGCTGTGACAGAAAAGATATTGATTTACAACCACGCGCGTTCGAAACAGGTGACAATTTTCCCTTTCAGTTAAAATAACGGAGATTTAAGTACTAACGTGTTTGGTAGTTTGCACCATAGCAAGGCGTTTTCTTTGTGTAGCTAATGGTATGTTCTAAATATTCTTTTTAATGTGATAAAAGTGTTTATTAATTTTTTGCGTTATCAGATTCTGTCTTTTTTATATTTGTTATGTTAACACAAATAAGGCTCACAAAAATACTTGTTTAACAGTAGGTGAGAAAATAAGGAAAATCTTTTTTCCTAGCACATAACCGGTTAGTCTTATCAACCACTCTTTAAAAATGTTATGTCAAGATAAAAAAATAAAACAATTTAGTATCTGAGTTAACATAAAACACACAGTTATTAAGCTGAGTTAACAGCTTAACGGATAGACTATTTTGAAACAGATTTTTTAGCAACACGGGTTAGCGAAAAATTCGAATGCACAGACATACCTTTTAAATAAAAAACAGATATTTAATACGACACACGCATAAACGAGCAACTAAAACTTTTATATTTTTAAAGATATACAACCTAACACAGAGTACCGAATACACATACACACACACACACACACACACACACACACACACACACATACACACACACACACACACATTTAGACCTTTGTGTAGGTTATGTCTTCACAGTGTCTGTTAAGAAAAAATATGCCTAGCGAACAACAACGGTCAGATATTTAAACAGAGAAATAACAGCTATATATTTAACATTCTAACGTGTTTCTCACTTTTTTGTTAAGTTTTTATTTCAAAAATACTTTGTTTGATACTCTATTTTATTTTATTTTTGTAAAACTTTTGTTTAAAATGGTTGGTCGCAAAGAAAAAAGTTATCTCTAACGGCTTTCTTTCCTCGTCAATAAACCATCTGCCCACATTACAAATAAACGATAATTGGATTTATGCTGGAACATAACGAAACAGACATCGAATTAGAAACATCTGTCACTAGGTAAATAACGGCTCTCGATTTTTTCGAAGGGCTCAAGTAGTAGTAGGGTATGCGCAACTTAGGTAGTATTCTACCCCTCCATCTTGCCCCGCCTCTTCCTATTATCTCCCCCTTGTTATCTCCCCCTTGTTAGCTCAAATCCGCCATCTTGTTATCTCCCCCTTGTTAGCTCAAGGCCGCCATCTTGTTAGCTCAAGTCCGCCATCTTGACCCTCCTCTTCTTGTTAGCTCAAGTCCGCCATCTTGACCCAAATAACCTCCCCTTGTTAGCTCAAGTCCGCCATCTTGACCCAAATAACCTCCCCTTGTTAGCTCAAGTCCGCCATCTTGCGCCGCGCGCCTGCAGATTGCGCTTATATAAAAGTCACGCGCCTGCAGAATTTTTGCTATATAAAAGTCACGCGCCTGCAGCGCGCCTGCAGCGCGCCTGCAGAATAATAATCGTTTTGCGCATACCCTACTACTACTTGAGCCCTTCGAAAAAATCGAGAGCCGTTATTTACCTAGTGACAGATGTTTCTAATTCGATGTCTGTTTCGTTATGTTCCAGCATAAATCCAATTATCGTTTATTTGTAATGTGGGCAGATGGTTTATTGACGAGGAAAGAAAGCCGTTAGAGATAACTTTTTTCTTTGCGACCAACCATTTTAAACAAAAGTTTTACAAAAATAAAATAAAATAGAGTATCAAACAAAGTATTTTTTGAAATAAAAACTTAACAAAAAAGTGAGAAACACGTTAGAATGTTAAATATATAGCTGTTATTTCTCTGTTTAAATATCTGACCGTTGTTGTTCGCTAGGCATATTTTTTCTTAACAGACACTGTGAAGACATAACCTACACAAAGGTCTAAATGTGTGTGTGTGTGTGTGTATGTGTGTGTGTGTGTGTGTGTGTGTGTGTGTGTGTGTGTATGTGTATTCGGTACTCTGTGTTAGGTTGTATATCTTTAAAAATATAAAAGTTTTAGTTGCTCGTTTATGCGTGTGTCGTATTAAATATCTGTTTTTTTTATTTAAAAGGTATGTCTGTGCATTCGAATTTTTCGCTAACCCGTGTTGCTAAAAAATCTGTTTCAAAATAGTCTATCCGTTAAGCTGTTAACTCAGCTTAATAACTGTGTGTTTTATGTTAACTCAGATACTAAATTGTTTTTTTTTTTATCTTGACTTAAGATTTTTAAAGAGGGGTTTTTAAGACTAACCGGTTTATGTGCTAGGAAAAAAGATTTTCCTTATTTTCTCACCTACTGTTAAACAAGTATTTTTGTGAGCCTTATTTGTGTTAACATAACAAATATAAAAAAGACAGAATCTGATAACGCAAAAAATTAATAAACACTTTTATCACATTAAAAAGAATATTTAGAACATACCATTAGCTACACAAAGAAAACGCCTTGCTATGGTGCAAACTACCAAACACGTTAGTACTTAAATCTCCGTTATTTTAACTGAAAGGGAAAATTGTCACCTGTTTCGAACGCGCGTGGTTGTAAATCAATATCTTTTCTGTCACAGCCTGCGCGGGCAGGTCTGTTAACACCTCTTTCCTTTCATAACACCCTAAAAATAAGACTGTGTTTTATTCTCTCGCTCTCTCTCTTCTCTCTTTCTCTCTTTCTCTTTTTTTTTTTTTCTCTCTCTCTCTCTCTCCCTCTCCTCCTCTCTCTCTCTCTTTTCTCGCTTTCTCTTTTAAGGTATTAATTTTTGTTACTGTATTTTAATTAATAATTTTTTCCCCCCTTAAATTTGATTATGTCTACATGTTACAAATGTATGTTATTATTTTACCTCGATAATGTTGTATGCTTAAATATTGCTAAAAATACATGTGCTATTGAAAGGATACTGCATGAAAGGTGAGCGAAAGGAAGGGCAGAATGTTAGATGGGTCTGCGTGACCAATTCTCAACCCTTTGAAAATAAAGCTCGTTCGTTCGTTCGTTCTCTCTCTCTCTCTCTCTATCTCTCTTTCTCTCTCTCTCTCTCTCTCTCTCTCTTTCTATCTTTCGAGGCGTGTGTCGTTCAACTCAAAAAGAATGTACCAAACAGACACTTATATTTGTTGTAAATGTTTTTTAAACACAGTGGTTCTCAAGTTCTTGAACAGTACTTCTCACATTGTTTTTTATTGTCACAATGTTTTACACCAAAGGTTCTCAAATTCTTGAACAGTACTTCTCACATTGTTTTTTATTGTCACAATGTTTTACACCAAAGGTTCTTAAATTCTTGCTTCTCAATACATGTTGGTTGGTTCTCACGTTTTTAGCACGAATCTTACGTTCTTGAAACAGTGATTCTCACGTTTTTAGCATATTTGTTGTTTGAAACATACAATATAATAAGTGTGTATGAGTGACGTGAACAGAAATTCACGATCGCTGATTTGCGCGGGTCATCGATCCGACTTCTTTCTAGTGAGGGTACAAACACGTGTTTGTTGGGTTTTCTTAAAATGTATGAAACTGGTCTCGACCATGAATCAGTTACAGCTTGTAACGCTAAGTACGTGTTTAGTTGCTGACATACTTTAGTCTACCTGCAAGGTATATCTCTACGGGTGTGTTCAATAAATTGTCTATTTGTTTTTGTTCAGCGTGGTCTTTCCCAATATTTTTTTAATGTTGGAGACTGCGAGTGTTTACGGGTCATTTACATAACATTAACTGAACATTGGGGTAAGTAGATTTTATTACTCATGATATAATATAAATAATAAAGAAAACTACCCCGTGACCCACTACACACACACAACACAACACAAAACCAAAACCGCCCCCATCATACCGAACCGTACGCATCTGCCTCTATAACAGGTAATACTTTTAAAAATATATTTTCCTCTTTATTCTATAGCGGATAGGAAAAAATGGGAATTCACTCAAGAGTGTTTATAAAAAGACCTTCTTCTCAAGTCAAGTAGTAACCTAATTGTGTGAAAGTTTTGGAGCAATCAAATTTGTTACAAAACATGTAAACGATAATAACATAACTCCTGCCAATAAAAATGATAAAGTTACTTCTAAACCAGCTTGCTGTTTGTAACAAGACTACGACACATCTACATAGATAACAAAGTTCTGTTGAGATCACTTTTGCGTAGTGTACAAATAATGCCTTAACAAAACTATTTAAAACATTACAGATAATTTATAGTTAAAGCCTCTATCAAACCAAGAAAGCTAACACTGAATATTTGTTCAACAGCACGTTGAGTATCGCTTAGGTTTCTGAGTATGTAACCATCTGTCACCACGAATCGTGTCTCAAACCGTTTCACAACCTAGCTTAAAGCCGCTATAACACAATCGATTAATTTTTCATTAAGCAAGTTGCTGTTAGCGAGCAAATAAGGCTGGGCAGGTGTCAAGCGACCTACAACGCGTTTGAGACTAGTGTTTTAGCTTGACTATTTAGCGTATAACTGCTGTAACATCTTGTATATGTATACCTGTCTATATGTAAAATAAACAACACACACACTACCAGGACGCAAGTTCGATGGTAGAACTAGTACTGGTTTCTAAAACTTCACTCTGATCTATACATATTGTAGATACAACAATTAAAATACCGACACACAAAAAACCCATACCCCAGCACACCCCACGATTCGACAGCCCCACAAACTACACCACACAATTAAGATACCTACAACCAAACACACTACCGGTACAATACATCACACAAAAAACCCCCCGACCTCACCCACACCACTACAAAAGAAAACACAAAACCTCAACTCGCTTCAAAACTCCCTTCTAAGCTGTGATATCTCCACCTCTCGATCGACACAACCGACTACAACCCGACATTGTTTAGGGACCGCTTTTGCCTTCCCATTGCGAACCTCACTCGATCAGCCAGACTGCACTGCTAGAGACTGTTTCCAGGACCACCCCTTGCATGTGGGGTCATACCTCTTTGTAGGTGACGGCTCCCACTAACTAGGTGAACATGCCAAGAAGTGATGCAATACTTAAACCTTTGGAGAGCTGAGTGAAGGTCGAGAGAGTAAATTTTATCGAGACCCCCCTTTATTACACGTGCGAAAATCCTTTGGTGGGTGATATCTAAAGTTTTCCCCCAAAACCGGTGGTCACATTTCTATCATCTCGGGGGTATATTTCTATCGTCTCGAGGTCATATTTTCTATCATTACACATACATATTTCTGTCGTGTCGAGGGCGTCTTTCTATCGTCTCGAGGTCATATTTTCTATCATTACACATACATATTTCTGTCGTGTTGAGGGTATATTTCTGTCGTGTCGAGGGTATATTTATATCATCTCGAGGGCATATTTCTATCGTGTCGAGGTCGTATTTCTACCACCTCACGGGCATTTCCTAGTGAGTAGTTGTCTACGACCAAACTTCACCTCTCAGCGTCTTATATTCTCATCACTAGCCACACACAGCGTTAGAACAACACGTTAGTTTTTACGCGGACCTAGGGGTAGATATGTTCAAAGATGTGATTTCCGTACCTGGTGTCACGTTAAAACACCTCATCAAAAACCCGCCCATCCAACGTCTCTTTTTCGTTATGCTGCGAGCGGTAGGCAGATTTGCACCACACGTTGCGCCAAAAAAAAGTTTGACAAAAGTCAACCCAGCAGTGACAAACTTAGAAGACTAAAAGGGAAATCTTCCCATTTGACCCCCTCGTTGAACGAACAAGACAAAACGTGCATTGACAGACTCGCCAAGTAAACCGAACCACCTGTGTTCTGAGAGCTCCAAGGGGTATACGAAAAGAGGTGCGGTTATATGTCACCCATAGATCAACTAACTTTGTCACTAAATATATAAAATGTAGCTAGTGTTTTTCTCTTTTATATTTCTATATATGTATAACTAAATAGCATCTAACTGTTGTAATATCGGCTACCTATCTGTAATATGTACGTATAACTGTTTGTAAAATAATCATCACACAACACGCCCGCCATTAATGAACTTATATATTACTATATTCCAAGACCTCTCCTCCTCCACGTTCCTCCAACACATTTTCGTTATATAAAAGTCACGCGGATGTAGACATATAAACACACACACACCAACACACATAACAAAACAATTCCACAACACACACCCTACTACTCCGCCCTAACCTAACCCCACCTGCTACATTACAGATTAAAATATCTCTCTTCCACCTCCAAAACCATACCACATCACACAAAAATATCCCCCCTAGCCTAACCCCACCTGCTACATTACACCCGTACCTCGTCACCGACGCCTCTTCACTCCCACCTCTCAATGATGGTCCACTCGCCTGCTACACCCCCAAAAATGTACACAGAGGCATCCTGACAACGTCACCACATCTCCCCTCAACCTCTAAAATATCTCTCTTCCACCTCCAAAACCATACCACATCACACAAAAATATCCCCCCTAACCTAACCCCACCTGCTACATTACACCCGTACCTCGTTACCGACGCCTCTTCACTCCCACCTCTCAATGCTGGTCAACTCGCCTGCTACACCCCCAAAAATGTACACAGATGCATCCTGACAACGTCACCACATCTCACCTCAACATCTAAAATATCTCTCTTCCACCTCCAAAAAAACCATACCACATCACACAAAAATATCATCCCTGCCCCTGCATCACTCCTACAGAATTATTATATGTCTATAAATAACGTCTTCTTGTTATCTAAACATATCTCTATATAAAAAGTCATGGACCTCCTCCTCTCCTCCTCCTCAATTCCTTATATAAAAAATCACCCCGCCATCTTGCGCCATATACCACCTGCTTGCTATCTCAAGTCCACCATCTTGCCCTTGTACATTTTCCCTATATAAAAAGTCATCCCGCCATCTTGCGCCTGCAGCGCGCCGCCATTTTTCTCCTTATATAAAAAGTCACCCCGCCATCTTACCCCTGCATCACTCCTGCAGAATTAATATATATCTATAAATAACGTCTTCTTGTTATCTAAAAATCACAAAGTCTACCTATTATCCTCTTCCTATTATCGTCTTCTTGTTATCTCAATAAACACATATTACTATATTAAAAAGTCATCCACTTCTCCTGCTGCTCCACCTCCACACTGCGTATTTCCTTATATAAAAAGGCATCCCGCCATCTTACCCCTGCATCACTCCTGCAGAATTAATATATATCTATAAATAACGTCTTCTTGTTATCTAAAAATCACAAAGTCTACCTATTATCCTCTTCCTATTATCGTCTTCCTGTTATCTCAATAAACACATATTACTATATAAAAAAAGTCATCCACTTCTCCTGCTGCTCCACCTCCACACTGCGTATTTCCTTATATAAAAAGGCATCCCGCCATCTTACCCCTGCATCACTCCTGCAGAATTAATATATATCTATAAATAACGTCTTCTTGTTATCTAAAAATCACAAAGTCTACCTATTATCCTCTTCCTATTATCGTCTTCCTGTTATCTCAATAAACACATATTACTATATAAAAAAAGTCATCCACTTCTCCTGCTGCTCCACCTCCACACTGCGTATTTCCTTATATAAAAAGGCATCCCACCTGATGCTCCACCTGCACACTGAGTATTTCCTTATATAACAAGTCACCCCGCCTGATGCTCCACCTGAGTATTTTCTTATATAAAAAGTCACCCCCTGCTGTGCCACCTGCGTATTTCCTTATATAAAAAGTCATCCCGCCTGCTGCTCCACCTGCGTAATGAGTATTTCCTTATATAAAAAGTCACCCCGCCTGATGCTCCACCTGCGCAATGAGTATTTCCTTATATAAAAAGTCATCCCGCCTGCTGCTCCACCTGCGTAATGAGTATTTCCTTATATAAAAAGTCATCCCGCCCTCTTGTTATCTCCCCTTGTTAACTCAAATCCGCCATCTTGACCCAAATAACCTCCCCTTGTTAGCTCAAAGCCGCCATCTTGTTATCTCCCCCTTGTTAACTCAAATCCGCCATCTTGTTAGCTCAAATCCGCCATCTTGTTATCTCCCCCTTGTTAGCTCAAATCCGCCATCTTACCCCCTTGTTAGCTCAAATCCGCCATCTTGACCCAAATAACCTCCCCTTGTTAGCTCAAATCCGCCATCTTGCCCCAAATTATCTCCCCCTTGTTAGCTCAAGTCCGCCATCTTGCGCCGCGCGCCTGCAGATTGCGCTTATATAAAAGTCACGCGCCTGCAGAATTTTTGCTATATAAAAGTCACGCGCCTGCAGAATGCGACCTAAGTTGCGCATACCCTACTACTGTTGTCACTTGCTGTTCTTCAAAGCATGTATACAGCACTTAGACGGCGCAGACCACTATGTCGATGGTAAAACAGTTCGGCGACCGAAGTTGAAGTTCAAAAATGTGGTGCACCAGCCGATGACAGAGAAAATTCTGTTAAAGAGGCATTTTAAACTAGATTGCAAAATATTATGGATCAGAAATGTGGTTATTCCTACATATCGATTGCCGGCCAATAGTTACAATTATGCGTGGTTTGATGGCATCTTTTCAAAAAATTTCCTGTGTACACTAAACTGTAACTTTGAATTCTATTGCTGATCTGTAAAAATTAATTGTAAATTGTTCTTCTTGCAGATATTTTGGTTATGATGGACTTGATGAAGGCCCACCTTCCAACCCTCCACCTTTTTTGCCTGAGAGGGTTCCAGGTCTGCAACTGTGAGAGGTGAGCACCAGAGAAAATACAAAGCAGTTTTTGAGACCCATTGACTTCTTCAAACTGTAATTTTATGAAAGAATGGTTATAAGAAAAGGGTGTTTTCTTTTTGACAGTATATTAGAGACAAGCCAACAAAATGGGGGATGAAGTTATGGATTCTTGCTGATGCGGTTAGTGGATATACTTTGATGTTTATTTAGGTAGGATCACTGCAAATGGACCATTTGGTTTAGCTTATATAGAAAACTGTATGAAAAGAGAACTTAGTTAGCTAAAATACTTTACCTTGCAGAAACCATTGGTGAGTTGAAGGTAAACGTGCAAGGGGAAGACAGCGCTATAAGTGGGAAGATAACATCAAGAGATGGACGGGAAAGAGTCTATCAGAGTGTACCACCAAGACAAGAGACAGAAGACGTTGGAGATCCATTACAGCCAACCTCCGTTGTGGAGATGGCAACTGATGATGATGATACTGTAGTTAGTTATAAATCTTATTAAATCTTTGGTGAGTCAAGGATATAGGGTTTATTTTGATAGTTTGTATACATTCAATCAATTACTGAAGGACTTGTGGAAGTTATGGGATTGGAGTTTGTGGCACATTTCTTAGAAACAGACAGAGATTTCCAGCTGCACTTTCAAATATAAAGGAATTTGAAAAAAAATAGTATCAGAGGTGCAATGAGGTGGGTTAGAGATAAAGAATTACTAGCACTGCAGTGGAGAGGTAACAAAACTATAACACTGGTTTCAAGCATTTACAATGCAAATGGCCATAGGTTTGCTAAGTGTAGAACTAAGGTTAATTGGAATTTTCAAGAACTTAATGTTAGACAGCCAAATCTTGTAAGGGATTACAATATATACATGAAAGTAGTGGACAAGAGTGACAAGCCGATTAACAAGTACAATGTTTTGAGAAAGACCAATACATATTGGAAAACTCTTTTTTTTCATTGTCTGGATATTGCTATGGTAGATACTTACATTTTATTTCAAGACTAGCAGAAAAAACACCCAGATGTAGAAGACCAGCTAGATATGGTCAGTTAGATTTTACAGAAGAACTAATCCGGAATTGGGGAACATAAGTTTGTATGATGATGCACTACTCGCTTCAAAGCCACCAGTTTTTTTCTCGGCACACCATGGACCCCAAGTTTACAGAGACAAAAAGAAATTGTAAGCTTTGATATCAGATTGTAAAGATTGAAAGAAAAACAAAAGTTAAATGTAAAGTTTGTGATATTTTTTTTTAATGTTTTCATGCAGGTAGGAATTGTCTGTCAGAATACCACAAGCCTTAGTAGGAAATATAAAAAGATGTGTTGAGTCTTTATTATGCCACCCTTATAACTGATTTTACTTATGTGTTAGTGATCATACAGTGTTACACTAGAAATATGTCTACTGAAGTCACATTTCATTATTTTAGCTAAGATGTTGCAGCTACCTATAATAACTGTAATGTATTCAGTGGAAGATTTTTTTTTTGAAGATTTTTTTTTTTGGAAAAGCCTAGTTATGTAACATTTCCAAAATTTGCATAATTTTATTATTTAATGTTGAATTGTTTTGGAAATGTAACAATGGTCAGACTACAATAAAATATGACTGTTGTTAATTGTTAATTGTTCTGATAATACTTTATTTTTCTTCTTTGTGAAATTTCTTGTTCATAATTTTTGTGTATTTTTCCTGTTGACTTTCCTTCAATTTTTTTAAAACTCACATCAATATAAATTTTTAAAATATTAATTTTACATCTAAATATGGTAGTCTGTTCAATTATAAACAATTTGATGTATAACACTCTTAGGTAGACTTCAAATTATAATGTATCAAGGAACATTAGAAGTCAGATATGTCAGAGTATGAGAAAATGAAACAAAATATCAGGTCTGAAGAGAGTTAAGCAGCTGAGGGCTGTCACCTCAGGGGCGCATTTCCATAGTAAGTTATGACTGAAGGGGCTGAAGATATATTTATAATCTTCAACGTTCACACATATTTTATTTTCCTGATAAGACATACACCTCACTTTTCTGTTACTGTGCTATCTCTGAACCTACAAATGTTAAATTATTCGCCGTTCTTTAAACTACACTCATATACACACACAGATGCAAATAAAAAGAAGATAAGAAAAAGTACTCTACCATTTCTACACACCAGCCCAAGACACAAGCCGTCTTCCGATCCGCATCACTTGGAGATTTCACGAGAGCAAGAAAAGATGCCACAACGAGTCTGCCTCTTGCTTTCTTGCCATGGTTTACATTGTACTCTATCGTCTGGAAATAAATAGACTGACTAGGAAACTTGTTATATTCTTGTAAATTTGGTAAACGAAATAGGTAGAGTAACGTTTACTTGGCAAAAAAGGACAAATGGCTTACGTTACGGCACAAAGTCTTCATTAGGTACAGAGGCAAGAAAATGAAAGAGAAACGAACGTGAGAAATAATCTAAATTCACAAACAAATGTTCAAGAATACCAATCATGAAGATAGGTCCCTCATATCGATCTCGCTGCTCTGTTTTGCTTTTAGAGTTTGTTGCAGAGTAAGTAAACGAGTTTTTCTAAGTAAACCTATTCTGGTATATGAAAACGATTGTGGACTACGAATAAACAACCAGGAAATAACACAAAGTCACAGATTTTTGACTTTACAGAAGGATATCAAAAATGTCATGGACAGTCAAAATGATTTATGGCGTCGTACAGCAGGTCAGGACAAATAGGAAAGACAATGGAATGATCAGATAGAAGCCGCCATCTTTCGCCTAGCTATAACAAAAGGGGGCATGTGTAAAGAGTTTAAAACGTGAAACTGGATTACATAATACCCAGGCTGTAAGGTAGCGCCAAGAGGGATCTAAATCTGTACAGAGACATGAGCATCTTCGTCAACTAACACGGCACTTGAAGATGGCAGTAATGATATTTGCATGCAACAATAATCTTCGAGAAGATCCAGCATCAAGAATAAATATAGGGGTACGAAAGATCGACAGTGACGACATAATTATGATGATTTGGTTGTGTTACGTGAAGGGATGTAAAACATAAAGATGATACATTTGACAAAATGCTATTGAAAGAAGTAATACACTATATCAAGAAAAATAGTCTATAGTGAAGACTAGGCATATGTTTGCTGAAGGCTTATGCTCCAATGGGAGCTAAAGAGTGATAATGAAAATTATAAAGGCAGATTTAATGACCGAGCAATGTCAAAAAAAATGAAGAAATCTTGTTATGAGATTAGTGCTTCCTATTTCGAAACGCATTTTCAATGGACGATTCCAAAAAGCTTTCCAAATTTTAAGAATTTCCTAACAAGCAATCGTCGAATATTCAAAGAAAGTGTTATTTGGTGCAGTGGACGTTAGATAGACAAAAATATAGTTCTCTCACACGGAGAACAGAATTGATGAACTAGTGGTGGGATGGCACAGGTCAAGTCAGGTAATTAACTGCACAGTTCTAGATGGTAGCTGTAGAGAAGAGCTGTGAAGTAAGTCTCCTTCTCGGTAAACCTGTCCTATGCTCCAAGGGTGTCTCTATTTAATAGTTGGTGTGAAATATAGCTCTTTAGTTCCCTACCGATTTAAAATATTAAATAGTTTGTTGAATACACACAAGAACGAAATTGTGAACTGTAACTGGAATTTAACAAAATCAATGAACTGCAATTTATTAAAAAAATATCAGTGCACTTTAATAATTAAAATAGAAATTTAGAAAAAAGTTTCAGATATCTATTTACAAAATCATAAGCTGGATATTAATAAAGTGTTAATGTCTCTTTTCATAATATCAGCCATTTGGTGACATCTGGATTTTGCTTCTTCAATGAACGGTTACTTATCTCCTTCCGTTCCCTTCTTTATAAATATATCGGTCATTCATTAGGTGTAGACTTTCCAAGAGACTTAACTCACCTGGACAGGTAGACACAATGCTACTATATAGGCGATGAGGAGGATCCTTTACTCACATACTGCAGTCTCTTATGCTCCTTACCAGAAGCTTTGTTGCAACTCTCTCTCGGATTGGTTTGGTTTGGTTTTAGGAACTATCTTCATTGCACACGGACCACTCCGTCAGTGCTCTGATAGCCTCCCTTTGATCAAACAAGGAGGATCTCAGAACAGTGCACGAACTCCGTAGCACCAGCGAGAATCCCAATGTGTGTATATAGTAATCACACATTCTATAAATATTTATTGTGGTGGGTAGGTTTCTAATTTTTAAATTTTGCCATGGCAGCGGCCTGATAGGCCTACTCTTTACGATATCAAACTGCGGTGCACACATGACCTCCTATTTTCTCTCCCTTATCCGAGAAGGCTAGGCATCCGATCTTACTACTCAGGAGACCAGGGGGGAGTATGACATCATTAGGATCACTGGTTCTGACAAAAAAATCCATAAATTAAATTCCCTCAACTGGGAATCGAACCCGGTACCTCTAGAATTCGAAGCGGACGCAATACCTCTTAGCCACTCCGACCCCTTCTCTCTCGGATAGAAACCTGTAAACATACGCACCAGACTATGGTATCTGTGGTTTCCAACCAAGACGATACTTAAATGATGACGAGTCACTATTAATCAGAATCCTCATTTAGACAACATAGTCCAAGAGCTGCCGTTATGTCAATTAAAGAAGTACGTCATACCATCAATAAAATACATTGAAAGATGATGGAAAACATTTTAAACTTTTTCTGAATCATGTCGTGATTAATTAATCCCCTTTCGTCTTTGATTATGCCAAAGTGGTTTCCCTTTACAGTTTAAAAAAAATTACATCAAACGAAAATGTAAATGAGGAAAGAGAGGAGAAAAAAGAAGAGGAACTTCTTGTACACCTAGCATTAAAAGCTAAGTCTTGAAAAGGACTGTTAGCTCTTATAGATAGCATTGAGCATAGTTCTGACAAAGACTCTAGCTGCACCGATGCTATTCAGGATTGTTTTAGGTTAAATTCAGCTGGAAACCAACTTCAGTTGTCAGCATAGTGTTAAAGAGTACAAAGATAAAATGTAAATCAGATGGTAACATTAATATTATCAAATTCATCAAATTACGTGACACCAGTATACTTTGTAACCGAACGATCAATACAAGTTTAACATACCCTTCACACACAATATTACGGATCTGAACTTATTATTTTGCAAATCTGCTCACGAAGCAGATCAGCTTAGCTTGTCTCAGCTATGGGATGTGGCTATGTGGCTTCTCCAAGTGTAGGTTAGTCCACTGGATGTCTTTTCAGCTTTGAGTTCTTGAAGTGAAATTTTGAGAGTCCAGAATTGAATATGAGCGGACCGAATGAATTTGATTGAGCCGTGTTTGATTAGATCTACCTCGCATCTGACTGAATTAGTCTGTCTCAAGTTGAACCTCCTTTTTTCGTTCAGATGAAATTCTCCTTTTCGCTATCTCTGCGTTGACTGACTCTTCTTCCGCACTTCTGTTTGGTTGCTTTTTGTTCGTTCTCGAATAGTGTGACATAATTTTTGGGTCGATCTCTGCTTCACTACGGCCGTATTCTGTGACAGTTGTTGTACTCACTTAATTGCGTGTTTTTCAGTGGTCGGCAAGAATCGTTTGCCGAAACGACCACCAGACTGCCAGAATCAAGATTTTTCTTTCGGAACGGGACCATTGTTTGAGCACTTTTAAGGACTTCAGAGCCCAGAATAAACTCTACCATTTAACAAGGGCAACTAGGATCTAAGGAAACTGAAAACACAGAGTCAAAGTGGGAACTTATTGTTAAAGTAACGACCCCCAAGAACACGTGAAAAAATGCATCTGCAAGTACCTTTATTCCTCTGAGCAAACAGTCTGTGAGCCGAAATTGGCGTAAGTTATACATTTTACATTCTATATTTTTCATTACTAACATGTGAACTAATATGTATATAATGCCATGTGAATATTAATATGTGAAAATAGCTAGTGGATGTCCAGGTCGTTTGAGGCTGGCAAACTCAGCATTTAGAATGATGATTTCTTGAACCACCACTGCAAGGGCTGGTGACTGCTTTATCGCTAGTTTCTTAAAGAGAACTAAAAGCATAAGTAGTTCCAAGTTCCATATGGAGCACGGAGGGAAAGATGAAAGAAATGATGTACATCCTAATTATAATATCTACATTTAAAAACCAGTGTTAACGTCTATGTAAACATATTCACTTTAAAATTAATGAAAGTTTCAAGCTTTTCAACCAGTGTAAATGTAAATGAAAACATGCTCAATCTATATTGTGAACATGTTTCAACCAGTGTAAATGTAAATGTAAATGTAAACATATTATATCTATACTGTTAACCTTTTCATTTGAATGTAAATTAAATATAAGGCTATTCAATTTAAATGTAAAGAAAGTTTTCTCTCGAGGGATTAAGCTTAATTCTCATAAGGGTAAATTCTGAGGTAGATGGGATGGTGGAATAGGAAGATGGGGACACATAAGTATGTGTCGAGAAACTCAATACTCAGAGGGTATTCGTTTCTCTTCTTTTACAACACTAGTTGGTGGTACCAGTGAGGGTACTAATCTCTGGAACAAAGTGAGGGAATAAGTGTCCTGACGTCGAACTAGGGACCATCATCAGAGGGTCATAGAGACGCGGGACCAGCCTTGCAGTTACTCCCTGATCTTACTTGGAACGTGCTGCGCCTTTAATCCTGACAAGAGACGCGAGAACTCCAGTGACCTATCTTTACAGAACCCAAAAACCCGATGAGAGCAGAAACTACCATTTGCAGCTAAGTAACACCTAAAAGCTGCAAAGTGACTTGTTACATAAAACACCATACCATCACACGGTGATGAATATTTTCTGTTAAAGATTATTCAATTTTTTTTACACTGTTAAAACTTAGTTTATTATTAATTTTTTTATTTGTAAATATAGAAATTTAACGTCGATTTAATCATTTTGAAAGTACTGCATGTTTGTCTCAGTCAATTTATTAAATACACTCTAAACAGAGCTATACCATAATAATAAGAATTTCACTGAGTAAATCAGGGTGGGGGCTTGAACGAGCTGAAATTAATAATTGCTTAATACTTCATTAAAGGCGGCGGATCAGATAAAAGTTAACAATTGCCCTGCTCAACGCAGCATTGTTTTTGACTTCTGAAATATCTTATGAATACTCCCTTGAGATAGAAGCATCATTATTCTTCTATCTACAACTCTACCAAGAGTAATCTTGTGCGAAGGTAGACATCTTTGAAGACCCATATTAGATACTCTTGAGTTTTGGTCACTGGTGGACCACTACTGCAAAGCAGGGAGGCAAATTCCGTGACAAATAGTTAGGTGATTCCCCGTTTGTGAATCTCAGATATAGAAATATATATACGATAACACCTAAATACTACTATTTACAGGGACATTTCCAGAGTAACCTATCCGTGATGCTACACGTTAGTTATCGAAAATTATTGCAAAGATTCCACGAAGTGATTAGCTGGATACTTGCCATTCGGGTAGTGAAGGAGTTATGTATAATTTTATCTTTCTGCAAATATTATGCACAATTAAATAGGAAAGCAAAGGTTAAAAATAAATTTAAAAAAAAAGAGACGACGAAATATTTCAGAAGCAATAAATGACTGCAATGGCAAATGAAAAATAAAACCATCATTTAAAACGCGTATGCGATTAATTTAATAAAACCAATTATGGTACTAGTTGGATTACACAAACAAAGAAAACAAATTAAATGCACATGAATTGTTCACCTGGTCAAGTCGGTCGCTAGCATTTTTTATTTCAGATTTGTTCATACCGATCTCAGCTACAACACTTCTGATTTCTTGATACACGGAGTTGAAATCCGCTTCTTCTGTCGAAATCTGCAACATTTTTTTAACACCCGCCATATACGTTATTCTAGAACATAGAGTAAAACTGACTGTTTCAAATTATTCTGCCCTGAAAATGTTCTTCTGTGTGAAGCAGGAACATGAGAAGCGAATTTCAAAAATATTAAATTGCGTCGTCAGACAATCCTAAAGTATTAAATTGCGTTGTCAGTGTCACAGATGGTTAGAATTGTCTGCCCTTGTCTGAAGTTAACCTGTCTGTTATTTTCCTATTTCATGTTACCGCCCACTTATTATGTCATTTTTTATTTTAACAGCTCTTATTTTCTCTCCGATTCTGTCAATTTTGCTAGAGTCCCGTTTAGATACACCTCTTTGCACGTGCAAAGCGGCTGGATGTCTAACGATCTTTTCATGTTGGTATTCAGGGAAATTAAAAGGGCCCTGGTATCTCTGATGTGTGGGAGGAAACAAGGAACTCTTTGCTTCTCTACGTTTCTCAGCGGTATTTCTTGCCGAAGAAGTCTCTATGTAGCGAGCGGCTAGTTTTTGTGAACCCGGTCGCTCGGAGAACTCTCGTTATTTCATGTCCAGCCGCCCTCGATCCTTCATCCTGAACAATGGTAAGAAGCGAAAGGGAGATCATAAACACTCTTCCGACTGTCTTACGTTTCATCCGCACACGTGCGGGAAAGCGTTCGTCGAGCCCAGGCATTCTGTCTCACTATTTAAGTTCATATCTCTATCATTCACCACCAGTTGTCAATACTTGAATTTTGTCGTCTAGTGACGTTGTGGAGTTGAAAGATCACAATAGTTAGAGAGTGTAAATCGGAATTCCTCGTTTTGGTAAGCACATTTACTTAGTCGATGTTTTTTCCTCTGGGGTTTTTCGTTTTTCCTTGGTAGATTAATAATAGAGAGCCAGGAGACTGTTATTACTTTAATTCTTCCAATATATTTATGGGTAGATAAATAATATAGAGTTAGGAGACTTAATTACTGCATATATATATATATATATATATATATATATATATATATATATATATATATATATATATATATATATATATATATATATATATATATATATATATATATATATATACATTTATATACATACATATATATATATATATATATGTATGTATATATATACGACTTAATATAAAGTAATTGTTGGACCTAACCCGGGAGGTATAACTTCAATTCGCTAGCTACCAATTTTAACTTCACTAAGAATTACGACAAGACTGAAGAGATATTTTACAGATATATAAGTTGAAGACAGAAAGGGGGAGATGATGTATTTTATTTTGGTGTCGTATGTTCCATTTTTAATAGATGTATATTTAATTTTGTATAGAGTTTGACACTCATTTGATAATAGCGTGTGTCATCGCCACAGTAATTTCAAAACGTCCAGTACAATCCTAATTATCGATTTTGATGTGGGTGCTTGTATTTTCCCATTTCATATTGTGAATGAGTAACCTGGAGTGTCTATAATGTCGGCATAATAACGGAGTGTGTGAGAGAACAGACGAGCGCGCCTGCGTTAGCCAACAGTCACGCCTGGGTGAAGCTACCTGTATTCTTGTCTAGGCTAATGAGAGAGAACGGGGGAGGGGGGGAACTAAGATAGGGTGTTGTGATTTCTGTAATGAGTGAGTGAGAGGAGGGAAAGATGTGGGAAGGACGTGTTTGTTTTTGTGATGAAGTGAGAGAAAGTACTGTCTAGTGTAACAACCTCGGACGTACGAGATGGAACTCCGGAGGAATGTAATCGCGATCAGAAAATATGGGTACCTGTTTGCCTATTGTTCAATGTAGGAGAACTTCTTTTTTAATTATCTCCGTTATTCCTGATGCGATTTTATTCCCCCAAAGCTTAAATTATACTTGGAATTATATATGTACGTAATAATCTTTTAATTCACAAATTGCATTTTATAATATGCATAGTTTAAACTGTTAAATTTAGGACAACCTGAAGCTTCGAGTGCATTCAATGTAAGATTTCTCCTGCCCTATATTATTATTAGTAAAAGCATTATTACTTACGGGTAGAGTAACATCCCTAATATTGTGTTGGTAACCTCTGTCAAGTGATACTTGTACCAAAATGTTGTAGTAAAATTCCGAAGTTAATCATGTTACACAGATTGGGCCTTGCCATCTTTATTTCACAGCGATAGTAAACACAGGACCAAGAAAGCGTTTTCATTGGTCAGTGCATCATATCTATCTACAATGTATGGTGCGCGGTATGGTCAGAATATTTAGAATTCGAGATGTGAGACAGACGTCATTTCACGACAGGCCCATCCAGGAGAGAAGCAGCCCTCGAGTTAATATATAGGACATGGAGATCAAGCAAACTTCCGAAAACCTGGAGGAATGCACATATTGTCCCCATTTTAAAAACCAACAAACCCCCAGATGAACCCAAAAGCTATCGTCCGATATCTCTAACATCGTGCCTGGGCAAAATTGCTGACAGAATGATAAACACACGTCTCTATTGGTTCCTTGAGAGTTCCAGTATTCTGTGTCATGAACAGGCAGGCTTCAGAACCAGCAGCTGCAGAGAAGACCAGCTTTTTTCGGTTGACGCAAAGAGTCCATGATGGCTTTCAGAATAAAAAAACATACCGTGGCCATGTTCTTTGACCTCCAGCAGGCCTACGCTGATGACCTGGCAATATGTCAGAGTCATGAGAATGTTGAAAGTGGAGCTCAGAGACTAAACGGAGACCTGAGAAGACTGCATGAATACTGCCAAACATGGAAACTAAACTATACGAAGACTGTGTGCACTATCTTTACTAAAAGCCAATAAGAATATCAATCTGTGACTAGACAAACACCAAGTGACAAAAAAAGAACATCCCACATATCTTGGAGTCACACTTGATCAGCAGCTCAACCTCAAGAACCTTATTGAGAATACAAAGAACAAAGCACTGCGGTGATTACAACTATTGAAGAGGCTTGCTGGCATTTCATAGGGATCAGATAAGGATACTTTGAGAGGTTTGAACTTTGGCTATGTCCGTTCTGCGATAGAATGCAACTCACTGCTTACAACCTGCTTCAAGACAAACCTGGACTCTCTAGACAGAGTGCAAAGCAATGCCCTTCGATAAATTAGTAGAGCCATGAGATCAACTTCAACTGGTGCATGTGAAATACACACAAATGTGGAATCCCTCGGGTTGCGGAGGGATAAAGCTGCTTTAGAAGTCTATGAAAGATGTAAGAGAATGAACCGAAACTACCCCAATAGACACTTTGTAGAAAACTGGGAACACAGGCAAAGAATAAAACACAATTCAGTCTTACAACATGTCCTGAAATTCAGGATAGATACCACCTCCCAGAAAGAAGAGATATACAGAAATTAGTACATAATTTACCACCGCATACTCACTTAGAAACAACAGAAGTACAAATAAAATTAGTAGATGGAACAACCAAACAATCCGATTCAGTCAGTCTTATGAGTGCCTCACAACGAACCATTGATGCCTACCCTGAAGAATGGTTCCATGTCTATACTGACGGAACTGCATTTAAGGCCCCATCAAAGCAGGTTATGGAGTCTACAAATGTTACCCAGATGGATCCTCCGATAAGCTGTTTGATGCATGCGAGGAGTTTTGCTCCAACTACGAAGCTGAAATCATTGCACTGGAAACAGCCATATACAATCTGAAGACTGTATCCGATGCCTTTCCATCAAAGGCTCAAAACATTTTCTTCTTTACTGACTCAATGTCTGCCCTTCAAGCTTTTGAAGGCAGTGGACATTGTAGAACTGAATTAGCCAAATTAATCCTGGATGCTGATCAGCTTATCACTTCCTATGGCATCAGAATAGTTATGAAGTGGATCCCTGGTTACTTAAATACACCCGGTAGGGACAGAGCAGCCAGATTAGCAAAGAGAGGAACAAGACAAGAGCAATCATTCACAGCAACAACTCTCCAAACAGCCAAATCACTCTTACGAACAACAAACAAAGAAACTTGGCTGAGCAGATGGGCCATGGGAAACATCGGGAGAGAGCTTTACAAACATATGGCCGGTCCTGATCCTAATGACAACATTGATCATCTTACAAGAAGGAATCAGAGCACCATTTTTCAGCTCAGAGCACAACACATACCACTCAACAGTCACTTGAACAGAATCCAACCACTGCACTCTCCGGAGTGCCAGCTGTGTAACTACCTCTACGAAAGTGTTGACTACCATCTTTTTGAGTGCCCAGCACTCGATGATGATATGAAAATGCTCCGTCCTCCGAGGCCAGATAAGTGGAACACCTTGTACGGAGACACAAAATAACTTGCGAAAACATGCAGATATCACTACATGGCATTGGGCTGAAGGGCGAGAGCCCAAGCGCCGCTGGATCAGTAACAACAACAACAACAGCATTTAATCATTTTGAGTGTACTGTACCCGTATGTCTCTGTCATTTTAAAATACACTTAAACAAAGCTATTGAATTAAATTTGCACTGAATTAAATCAGTTGGGGGCTTGAACTAGCTACAATACATAACAATTCTTCATAATTAATTCGGGCAGATAAAAAAATTAACAATTCCGCAGACCAATTCAGCATTGTTCTTGATTTCTGAAATATCTTATGGAAACTCCCTCAAGATAGAAGCATCATCACCCTTCTATTCACAACTCTGCCAAGAGTAATCTTGAGCGAAGGTAGATACCTTTTGAAGATCCTCATTAGATACTCTAGGTTTGGCCATTGTGGGATCATCACTGCAGAGCAAAGGGAGTAAATCCAGTGACAATTGCATGAAAATGCGAGAACACATTTCACCCAACCACCCTACTGGAATTAAACGGGGAGGGGTGAATTGGAAGAAAGGGAAAGAGCGACAACGAAATTGCGGAATGCACGAATTAGAAGAAAGATGAATAAGGGAGAGGTTGAAGAGATGAAGGAGAATCAGGAACATCCTGCGACGTAACGTCATTTCGCTTATTCATTGTTTTCGGGAGCCGCGCTGGTGTAATGGTTACCACATTGCGCTGGCGATCAGGTGTTCAAGGTTCAAGCCCGGGCGTGGGCATTTTAAGAAGTGTCACCGACAGGGATTTTGACTGAATAACCTGAACGGCTCCTGAGATAAACCCTCTGTGGATGGGAAGGAGCGAAGCTCCTGACCGGGTTGGAAGGAAAGTCCAGAAGCTCCCCAGCCTCGCAATGACATGTCATTGGGCCGAAGGGTTGAAAGCCCAAGTGCAGCTGGTTAAGAAAAAAAAATGCATTGTTTTCTGCCCCTACTTTTACTAACTTTATCTTCGTCTTCATTTACCGGTAATTATCAATTTGTCAGGTGTAAGCTCCCCTTATATAACAACTAGATATCAGGGTGCAGTCAATTCTCACAGTTTTATCTGTTAATTGAGAAAAGACAAAGCGACAATATTTAACGGGATTAACAACACATTTTCGATCACCGCTCTGTTCTAACTACCTTTGTAACATCACAGATGACCGCGGACGTATCATTGCAAACCATCCTGGAACTTCAGGAAAGCCGACTGGGGCCGCCTTGGCCGAGAAACTGAGGCTGAACTCATTATCATTAGAACTGATGTCATCAACACTGTATTCTCGAGGAAAACAAGTAAAAGTCAAACCTAACATTTAAAGTGGTAAGAAGTGGAGATGGAATAACATAATACAGCACGAAAGCCGATGTTTTCAACAATTTCTATGGCAATGTAAATAAAACACAACAGAGAAAGAAACTAAACGAAAAGCTCCTAAAGAACACATCCATGTTTAAAGTAGATCAAACTAATATGGCGGCGTAAAACGATCCTTTCAACCCACAAGAACTGAGAATGGCAATCCGAAAACTGGCCAAAAATAAAGCATCAGAACCAGATGCAATTAAAAGTAAAATGATTGGTGATCTAGGGCCAAGGGCAATAGAAACACTTCTATGGTTCACCAATAGAACGTAAACCTGAAACAATTACCATCTTGTTGGCAAATAACAAGCATTACACCCATTCTGAAGAAAGGGAAACCACAGGGAATACTAAAAAGTTATAGGCCTGTCTCCCTCATTTCATGCTTAGGCAAGCTGGTCGACAGAATGGTAAACAACAGATTGTGCTGCTAGATGGAAAACATGAACCTTCTTGACAACAACCAGACAGTCTTCATACGTAGATGCCGCATAGATGTCTCCCTCAGGTTCACACAGAATGTAATGGAAGGCTTCCAAGAGTGGAACAGTACGATAGCACTGAGTTTGCAGAAAGAAACGTACGCTGAAAATGAGAAGAATGGGAATAGAGGGGAAATGATTTAGTGGTTACAGGCCTTCCTAACAAATAAAACTGAAGCTATCAACAATGTCTGGTGCAATTTCACGAAAACGAACGCCGGAAGAAGGGCAGTTCACAGTATACTGCAAATGTAAGAAGAGCTCTGTTGATCGTGGCTTTTGTCAGGATCAGATATTTATCAGTAGTCCAGATGACAAGGGCATCAGCAAACAGCGCCTGTGACAAGTTTAGATGTTTGGCAAGGTCAATGACGAAGACCAGGAAGAGAGTGCAACGTAAGGAGAGCCTTGGGGCAGCCCTTCTTCCAGCGTTCTTTTTCGTGAAGTTGCACCAGCATAGTTGGTAGCCATGGTTCTATTTGTTACGAAGGCCTATAACAACCAAATCATTTTTCCTTCTATTTCCATTTTTCTCATCTTCAGCAAAAGTCCCCTTTTCCAAACTCAGACCTAGGCTTTATCAAGGTCAATGAACACAGCTATCTCGCATTTTCCCTCTTGGAAGCCATCCCTCACATTCTGTAAGAACTTGAAGATGGCATTTGGCCTATTCCGCACAAAAGTATTCATAGCAATCCTTCACATTCTGACCCTGTTCTTACAGATAATGCTATGGGGCGACCGAGTGCCTGGTGGTATAACCTATCGGGGGTAGTTTGGTACCTCCTAAGGTGCAGGCACAATACCCACCGGCGAGTGGACCATGCTCTGGTCAGCACAAACCCATACCCCACTCATGGGTTAAATGCTATATTTTCTCCTCTTCTCTTGCCTACCAAGCTTTCCCAGTCCAATCCGCGATAAACCTTACAAAGGATCTCGAAGTGGTGATGGTAAAACATAGGTCTTTACCTAGAAGGGATCCACGCCCTTCCCAAAGTCCCAGCAGCTGCGAGAGTGCCTTGCAACCTGACATTGCACACATCGTCAGATTTGGGCCAACTCCTGAGATATCGGAAACGATGCTACTCAAACTCAATGGTAATTTAGAACCATGGTGCTGGAGAAAATCATGAAGTCATAGTATGCAGGACGTGACACAGTTACAGCAAAAGCTCAGCTACACAACGAAGAAATGAGGCCTGTATCATAAGCGCCTGTGGCTAGCTGGGAATCATCTATGTGGACCCCACCTGAACCCAAACAACGAAGTGATTTTCTTTAGAGCGGAAGAGGTGAGTGGCCAAACAAATCAGCCCACAACTCATGAAGAAAGACATAATTATTGTACTCTTTGGGAGGGGGATCCCAGCAGCAAACAACCCAATACCTCCAATATCAGTCAAACTTCGAGTATACAAATGATGCTCTTCAAAGGCATCAACCTTCACTCAAGATTACTCTTGACAAAGAGATAAATAGAAGAATGATGCTTCTACTTCATAAAAGCAAGCATAACAACTGAAATCATCTAACCTGTTATGAACTTATTATTTTCCCGTCTCTTCTGTGTGGAAAGGTATTGACTTGTGTTTTCTGGGAACAGTTGGTTTGGTTCGGTTTGGTTTTAAGGACTATTTTCATTGCACACGGACAACTCCATCAGTGCTCCGATCTCCTCAATTACATTTGTGACGCACTCTCCGTTCGGCGGGCTTGCTAGGTCTTAGCTTCCTTTTGGGAAGTACCAAGTTTTTAATTTTTATATTTATTTAGATTCGTATGTGTCCTATCTTGCCCTCACTTTCTTTCCTTTCCCTGACGAAGGCCTTGTGGCCGCAACGTTGGCTATATTCTTTGTCTTTTGTCCTCGTAAGACGATTCACCTTTTTGCTGATGTTTTTTCATACCCATCCATGATTTTTAATGTGCACAACTTGCACACGGGACTTCCTATTTTCTCGCCCTCATCCGAGAAGGCAAGGCATCCGATCTCACTACTCAGGAGATCAGGAGGAGGGGGGGGGGGGGGGGAGTATGGCATCATTAGGACCAATGGTTCTGAAAAAAATTTCCATAAATTATATTCCCTCAACTGGGAATCAAACCCGGTATCTCTAGAATCCGAGGGGGACGCCATACCTCTTTGCCACTCCGACCTCGTGGGCCCACGGTAGTTGAAGGTTATTCTGTAACTATTAATTTAATAGCTCTATATGGTTACGTATTTACAACAATATGAATCATACGGGTTCAGACATATAATTCCCCCAATAGTGATTAACCCAACTATAGACTTATAGCTACAAATAAACAGGTTTAATAATCACTTATGGGTTAACGATGTAAACTAAATAAAATTGTTTATAAAAATGAAGCGATGATATTCATCATCAGATGATGATATTAAATTGTGGTGGATAATAGGAAAAAAACTGAAATTCCATTGACTGTGCTTGTATGTTACTTAACTGCCGGTGTGGGTTAGTTGGTGACTGATCAGTCGCTGTTGGTTCCGACAGGTGCTTTAGACTGGTTCTTCTCTTCAATACTCAGAGCTGATGGCAGCACGGCCGGGGTTGCTACTTAGGTTGTCAAGCGTCTTCAAGACACGTCTGACGTAGGTGTCTAGCGTCGACTTCTGGCAACTTGTACCACAAACTAAAAGGAACCAAGTGCCTCTTTTTAAGTTTTGAGTCTCCTGATATGAACATAAGGCAACCTCCGCTTTCATTGACCACCTCATCTTCCTCAGAGTATTTATCCTCCCTAAACAATAATTTTAGACCCAGTGAGTAGAATTAAAGTGCTTTTCGACAGCTGAAGGGCGACAGTTAATATATATATATATATATATATATATATATATATATACATATATATATATATTATATATATATATAATATATATATATATATATTACTCATAATTATATTTTTTTTTTTTTTTTTTTTTTCTTAACCAGCGGCACTTGGGCTTTCAGCCCTTCGGCCCAATGACATGTCATTGCGAGGCTGGGGAACCTGAGGACTTTCCTTCCAACCCGGTCAGGAGCTTCGCTCCTTCCCATCCACAGAGGGTTTATCACAGGAGCCGTTCAGGTATTCAGTCAAATTTCCGGCCGTAAACATTCCTTCAAACGCTGACGCCCGGGTTTGAACCATGAACACCTGGTCGCCAGTACAACGCCGAAGCCATTACACCAGCGCGGCTCCCATATATATATATATATATATATATATATATATATATATATATATATATATATATAGAGAGAGAGAGAGAGAGAGAGAGAGAGAGAGAGAGAGAGAGAGAGAGAGAGAGAGGACTAAAGAAGTAAAAAACAGATTTATATTTTGAATTTTGTAGACTATATTAATACATTCATTCACTTGACAAAGTGAATCACGAGTAAATTATCAAAATGTTATTAATGCATAACAATGTATGGTAAGGGCATGAGAATAACATGTGTTGGCAAAAAAAACCGCTGCTGTAACATTTCAGCAGGTTAAAAAAAAGTGTTACACAGGGATGCGTGCTGTCATCAGGTCAGTTCAATTTTCACATTAAAAAAAAAGAAGACATAATTATTAGAGGACATGCCAGAAATATCAGCGAGTGGACATAATATAATTAACTTGTGGTACGCTGATGAGACACTCTTAATGGCAAACTGTGAAAAAGAGTTTATAGGAAATGATTGATACAAAAGTGACAGAAGGTTAAAATAAAGGCATTGGCCTTAATAGCAAAAAAAAAAAAAAAAGCTATAGTCATCTCAAAGAAAATAACTTCTCCGAAATTTTTAAAACAGGTCAATATATTCAAATACCTGACCATATTAATAAAATCGGATGGATGTTGTATCTCAGAAGTAGTGTAAAAGCAAGTATTCTAGTAAAATCAAGTAAAAGCAGTATTCTATTTAACATGAAAAGCATTTTATGCTACAACTTTTTGTCCCGTTGAAGAAAAAAAAGAGAGCTCTTCAGTTATACATATATAGGACCAATTAGTAAACAAGTAGGAAAAGCACCATACACCACAGAGATATGGTTTTCAAGAAGAATGTTAAAAATAACGTGGACAGCTAAAATGTGGATGTCTTGAAAGATGCCATCGTGCAAAGGAAATTTTGTTCTCAGGTTAGAAACAAGCAATCCACTTTCTTTTGGGGGCATGTTATGAGGAGGAAGCTGGAGTATACCGTGACAATAGGAAAGATGGAAGGAAAAAGAGATAGGGGACGATAAAGATAAAAAGATTCGTAACTGTTTGAAATCGTGGCATGGAAAGAAGTAAACAACAGATTTGATCAATAGTACTGAAGATATGAAATTCTGTTATATAAAGGTATATCACACAGTTTAAATAAATAATGGATTAATATTTAAACAAGAATTTCAGCTTTAGTTACTTTTTCCTTTATTTAATTTTATGTTTGAAAAAATGCAGTTATTTATAGATTCCCCGTGCAAAGAACAGGTAAGGCCTCTAATATATATATATATATATATATATATATATATATATATATATATATATATATATATATATATATATATATATATATATATATATATATATATATATGTATATATATATATATATATAAACACGCCTGGATGACCTAATCAGCTGGTGCAAATGAGCTATACATCTAAGAAGTCTAGAAGCCTATCAGTACTTTCTGCTGATACTAACAATAACTGTGATAAAGAATAGAAACGAAACGCGTTTTCCGGCACATAGTTATGTGTCCCCGTTCTTATTCCACCATCCCCTTTATCTCAGCATTTACCCTCGATTAGAATTAAATTTAATCCCTGGGAATAAAACTTTCTTTACATTGAAAAGCTTTAGCTGTACATTACATTTAAATGAAAAGGTTAAAAGCTCAGGTAGAATATGTTTACATTTACATTTCCACTGATTGAAAATTGTTCACAATATAAATTGAATATGTTTTCTTTTATGTTTACACTGATTTGAAAAGTTTGAAACTTTCATTAATTTTAAAGTGAACATCGACATTTACACTGGTTTGAAACCGTAAGCATTATAATTAGAATGTACATCATTTCTTTCATCTTTCCCTCCCTGCTCCATTTGGAATCTGGGAATACTTTATGCGTTTAGTTCTCTTTAAGAAACTAGTAATAAAGCAATCACAAACCCGTGCAGTGGTAGTTCATGAAATCATCATTCTATAAGCTGAGGTTTCCAGCCTCAAATGACTTGGACATCCACTAGCTATTTTCACACATTAATATTCATATGGTAATATCTATATATATATATATATATATATATATATATATATATATATATATATATATATATATATATATATATATACACATATATATGTATGTGGGAAATGATTGATGTTGGTGTCTGGTGTCTTGGCAAACGTTTCTCACAGTGAAATAACACTGAAACGTGTCAGGTTATATTCCCGGTCTCCCACGCATCTGTTTGTTATGCGGTCTAACCAAAAGCTCCAATCATTTTCAAACAGGCGGGTTAGGGTGTTGTACTTTCAAAATATTCCACGTGAATTAATTTACGTAAAGCAAAATTTCACGTACTACCATATATGGCAATAAGACATACAGACTTGCGAACATGTTAACCTCATATTACAACGATTCAGATATAACAATAATTATTCATTTTTAATCACGAAGTTATCTTGTCATCCATGTCTATCCATAAGTTGTCTCCCCGTATTCTAAGCTTTGGTGATGTGCGCACTCGTCTTATCGGTCATTAGGCAGACAGGGCTGGGCGATGTACGTGTTAATCCGTAGCTTCCAAACTTTGGTACAAAGGAATTTTACCAACCTGCCTCTCGTAATATTATTTCTGCCGCTCCTTGCAAAGCTTAGCGAAGGGACGGAAAACAAAAAGACGTAATAACATATCCCCGAGAGGGGCGTAAGAAGGAAAATATCAAATATCTGCTTCCCATAGCAGAGAAAAAAAGAAAGTGCGACAATTGAAAGCACATAATAAAATCAGTACCACAAATGTACCGATTACACCTGGAGTGAAACAGAGATCTAGAGGGGTCACCCCATTCTGTCACAAAAGGCTAGACATCTGAGGTCACATTCATTGTATCAAACCAAATAACCCCTACTGTCTTGGCAGTGTGTATGATGCCTCATTAAAAGATTCAAAAGCAGTTCTACAGATAATTAAATGGCAAACAGAGGACTACAGATCATAGACCAAAGCAAACTCCGAGGAAAGTTCAAACCATGGTGTCTCCAGTTTATGTTGATCCCCAAATATCTATGGCCTCTGCTTATATATGAAATTAGCACCAGTACAGTGGAAGCTATAGTCAACTAAAGGTGAACTAGTTCATAGGAGATGGCTGGGAGTACCACCAGTTCTGTCAGACGTAGCACTGTACTGCAAAAGGCAAAACTTGTGCTTCTCTTCACGTCAGTTGTTGACGAAAACAAAGCATGTAAAGCAAGGCACGCAATGATGCTGTGAGAGTCAGCAGATGACGTAGTTAAGTCCATTCAGCCCACACTAAAAACTGGAAGGAAGTGGAAAGTGAATTAAGCTGCTGGGGATGCTGTGACGTATAATGGAAAAAGAGCCTACAGTAATCTAACAGTTTTGTAATCTCGTAGCGCTCAATAATTTGCTAGCTAAAACCATGCATTTACAGCCTGTGTTTACTTACACAAGCGTACTTTTTCGTCCCGCCTCTTTTCTTTGAACATAAGCAAACGAAGTGTTTACAAACTTTCGTGACCTGCCCGTCATAACAGGTAGCGAATCAGGTTTGTTTACCTCGTCTTCTCACGCGAGCTTATCTGTCAATCATACAATACCTGACAGACCGCACGTGAAAAACACGTGAAACAGACGTAACGGCCTTTTAAAGTCTCCGGAAAGGGGACTTAACGCTTTGATGTCGAGTCGCGTGCAAAAATCTCGAGAAGCCCGTTACACGTATCAGTCTTTTGATGACGGTCGAAAAACTGCGACGAAAGACTGACCGTAATCCTTTATCTTGTAACTCTGTTTCTAATTCTCCGTTACACACAGTAGCAAGAAAATTAACAACATCTATAGATCAGAGAAATATGATGGTATATGAACTGTCTTAAACCTGCTATCAGTTGTCACTCAGAATTTGTGAATACTCTAAGCACGCAGTTCTAGAACCATTATTGTGAAAAATGTGTTATTAGCATTCGTGGGGATTTTTCATTCTGATTTTCTGGTAATAGAAATTAGTGCTTACGTGTTTAAAAGTGTTAGCTTTTTACCAACTAAAAGTGTTAGCTTTTACCCTTATAAATCACTTACATTTTTCTCGCTGTTAAAACTTAGTGATATAAAATAACGTGTAGCGATTTCATACCAGAGAATTAAACTGTTAATTATCGCCACACGCTTTCTCACACGAGAAGAGACGGTTTTAGTTGACGGGACATATAGAATAAAGTATCTGGTAGTGATAGTAAAGAATTCACGCTATATTTCATTTTGTGTATTTATTATAAGGGCCTATTATTTAATACCATACGATGACTAACAGACGCCGACAAATTTATAGCTAGTAACGACAGGCGATACTTTGTGTAAGTGCGCATATGGATAAATAAATAATAATTAACATTGTACGCTGACTGCCAGCGCGAGCAAAGGGGCGGGAGAGTTGCGTAACTCCCTCCGACCTAAAAACTCAGCCCTAAGCGAAGGCTGACCGTGAAGGCATAAAGGAAAACACCGTGTGCCTTTTAAATTTAATCGGACTGACGGGGTGGATAAAAGATCGTCTTTTCCCCGTCTGTGTGCTAATGTAGCTATATAGAATTGTAGCATTTTTCCATAAATGTTTTTCTTATATTCCTAGCAGACCTGATCAAGATCGTCCAACGATTTTTTTTTTCTGATTGGTTAATGTTGTCTCTTTTTCTTGGCTTGTGCGTCACAAATTTCATTAGTGAGCGAGTATTCGCCAAAGATACATGACAAACTTTTTAACTTATAAGTTTAACTGGACTTACCAAACCCAGATATTTTTTCCAATTTTACCAGCCCACTGGGGTGTACAAAATAACATTATTGTTCCAGACTTCTGACAGTCGTATTCAAGCGGATTTATCCAGATTTTTCGCGGGTCAGAAACCGGCGCTCTAACATAGAGTCAGCTGATAGAATTATCATCATCATCATTTGGAACATTTTTTGCAACCAGATGTTTCCAAATACTGGAAGTATTTTCCTCTTTTAACTGTGAACCCCAAGAGCACATTCCTTCATCAACTATTGGCGGTGACACTTTTTTTATCCAGAAGAACAAAACACCAGATTCGGAGTTCACCTCACGAGTCTTTTTTTGTTAGAGGATGGACTGGGGCTAATTTGGGAAGTGAACCGGACATTATATATATTCAGGAATAATCGTATTTCCAAGGGATATCACCAAGAGTAGGTAAGAGTGATTGAGTGGCCACTGTATGAGTATTTTTGTTTTTTTCAGGGAATTTACCAACATTGGATTTGCTTAAACTTGTTTACTTTACTGGGAAGCATATAGTAGGAACTTTACTGTCTCCTCTGTAACATAGTGATAACCTTCGACCTTTGGGTTATTAACTTTTGAGTTCTTTTCTCCATAAGAGGAGGGCGCAGTTATTCTGCGATTTCATATGTATGTGTTGTTGTTGTCGACATCCCATGCTGCTGAGCATATCTACTCTTGGCAGCCCAATGCCATTCTTAAAAAAGTGCAGGTTTTCTGCAGTTGTTTTAACGTTCCGTATAGTGAGTTGGTGACTGTCAGAGATGTCTGTAAAAGTTTTTTCCTGGCGTTTGTGAGTGATGGACACTCCATGAGGAGGTGTCTGGTTGTTTCATAGGGATGAGAGCAGTGTCTACACATGGGTAGGTGCTGAGGGTTGATACGGTTTAGATGGCTATTGACTCTGGTTTGTCCTGTTCGGAACTGAAAGATAAGACTTTGATTTCTCCTGCTGAGTCTGTTTATGTTGTCGTTGTCTTTTGGGCAGGTCATTTCATTAAAGACATTTCGGCCAGTCGGCCCGTTCGCCCATCTGTTCAGCCAGATTTCTCTTGTGTTGTTTCTGAGAATCTGTTTGACTGTTCTCATGCTGCAGGGTCTGTCCTTTTGTTGTTTAGAGGCTCCTGTTTTAGAAAGTCTATCAGCTGTCTCATTTCCAGTTAGATCACTGTGTCCAGGGATCCACTGTAGAGTCACACTGATGGAGTAGGCTGTGATCAAGTTATGAACCGCTTTTCCTATAAGAAAAATGTCTTTGTTTTCATATGGAGTCTGTTTAAGTGCTTCCAGAACAGACATGGAGTCACTGAAAATCACTATATCTGATGGCTTTCGTTCCATAAGGTCAAACTGTTGGTGTAGTAATTCAATGGCTGTCTTGATGGCCTCAGCCTCCGCTTCATAATTTGAACAATTCTCACCACAGGAGTCACAGAACTCATAAGAGGATCCATCCAGGTACCATATGCAGACGCCATATCCTGCAAAAGAGGTGGTCTTGAAAGCAGAACCATCTGTGTAGGCCTGGATTGCTGACGTTGGGTAGCTGTTTATGGTCTCCAAGGCACACGTCTTTAAGACTGTGGGTAGTGTCTCCTTGTTGGCCGTTTTATCTATCAGTTGTGTTTTGACAGTTGGTTGATGGAAGTTTTCCCAAGGGGGTGGTCCAAAGTATTTGTTTTCCAATTCTCTCTCTTGCGGAAGATGGTGTTTATCATTTTCCTCTTTGGCTATGTCCAGGAGAGATAGTTGTTTCAGTCTTCGTGTTTGTTTCCAAAAGTCAATAAGTACTTTGTTTGGGTGGTCTTTCTCTTGTCTCCTGTATCTCTCTACAGCTTCAGTCAGTGCTCTTTTACGCCTAATATCCAGTGGCTCTATATTGGCATCTATCTCGCATACGGCTGTAGGTGTTGATCTCATCCCTCCACAAATTAACCTGAGAGCTTGGTTCTGCACACGGTCCAGAGATGAGATGTTATTAGTACTCACAATGGTCTGGAGGGGGAGGTTATAGTCTATCACTGATCTCACATAGCCGAGATATAGTTGACGAAGAGTTAGTTTATCCGCTCCCCAATTTGTACTAGCTAGCCATTTGATGAGGTTTAGACGCTTACATGCTTTTTCCCTGAGGTTGTAATATGTATGTAAATATGATTATATTTGATCTTTCTTTAGATAGTGGTGTTGTCAAATTTAATGATAATAAACAACAAAGAAACTTTACTTTGTGTGTTGGTCAGACCCATGCCCAAGTAACCGTATTTTTTCACGTTTGTGTGTCTTGTTGTCACATTGCTGTGTGTGTGTGTGTAGTTTAACTTATATTCATATGTATGAGAAGGGCAAGGTTGTCTTGTACTAAATTATAGTCGTATAGATAGGCTGGAATAGAGAAACTTACTCAATCCAGAGACGTATCTTTTGTTCCTTAAGCTACCCCCCGTGAAATCTATTTCTCACACTTTTTTCTGACGTACATATCACCATCCACTCTACTCAGACGGGCCAAAATTAATTCATAACCTATCTGTACGACAGAATGGTGGCTCGTGCCCAGGATTTGATCTAAGTCTGCGTCTAGACTAATGACTAACGTCTGTTATTGTATCTTTGTCTAACTCTTGATAGAGTGTGTTGTGCGTCCTGTGTTACGAGTAAAGAAAAGTAATAATAATTATCCCCTAGACAACGTTCTTATTTACTGGGTTCTGACCACACAAATTAGAAATTTGTTTCTTTCCACAGCATCTTATAGTTTACATACAGTTTGATTTTGATGGTGATCTTTATTGGTGATATGATATATAATAATTTTTGTACAAAAAGACCGATGGTACGCGTGATTGTTTAACAATCACAACTTTTTTTAGAGCAGGGGAGCGTGAGCCCCCAAAGGAAGTGCATTGGGCAGTCGCCAGGTTAATCGCCTTCCCTTCCTCCAGACTGACTCCAGGTGTGGGTGAGCGTGATGGAATAAAAATAAAGAATTTTTTTCCCCCTTAATTTTAAATTTTTTTCCACAGCAGTAATAGTAGATATACAGTTTTTAGCCTGATCTACCATCTCTATGGTTTAAGTCGTTTGCGTTAGGAGCCTTTTTGCCAGTTAACAGCAGCGATAGATTAGACAACTGAGTAACAGGGAGAGGGAAACACAGTTTAAAAAATGTTTGTGTGTATTCTCTTAATTGGTTACGGAGCAGTGTATCCTTTTCTTCTTTCTTTCTCGGGTACTTCGCAGTCAGGTATATTTTTAATATAATTATCATGACAGGAGATCCTAGGCTTAGAAGAGACATTTGTTTTATCTCAGTTTGTGAAACAAGTCTGTGGTTCAAGTTGCTAGCAGTCTACTATAGACGCATGCATTAAACTGGTCTTGAAGACGCTAACATTCACAATTGGAGTGGTGCTCTCAGCATTACCGCCAGGGACATGCTACTGCCACAGAATTTGACGATTGACGGAAGTCAACAACACCTTTGGCACCATCTACAACAAATCATCGTAAACACCGGGCTAGTTAAGTAGTCAGGCCCAGCAAAAGAATTTTTTTTTAACGATAGCATCTTAAATTCAGAACCAGGGATGAAAACATCAGTGCTTCATTTTTTTCATCAACAATTCTATTTTAACTTTGCTAACTATAATTGATTATTAAATTTGTTGTCTATAAATACAAACTGAAAAGTGATTTAATAATTATTGAGTTAATTGCACCTGTATGACTCAGTTATTTTAAATGCATAACCATCCAGAGCTATTAAAGTAATATTTTACTGCATAATTTCAGTTCGAGGCTAAGACATTAAGAGCACATCGTTTCCTCACAGAAGGGCGGGAGGATAAAACGTTCATGACAGCTTACGTTATCTCAGTTGTTATGCTTGCTTTCTTAAATTCCTGTCAGGGTCCCTGAACTAGAAGCATCATTCTTCTATTTATATTTCTGCCAAGAGTAATTTTGAGCGAAGGTTGATTGCTCATCATTATACTTTGTCTGACCACAGTTTGACCACTACTGCGGAACAGGGGAGTCATTTGGTGCACGGGTTCCGCAAAAGGTCGTTGGATATATTTCTTAAGGAGATTGATGTGATAAATCTTCTCCTGTCCTCGGATGGCTATTTTATAGTTTTTACGAGAAATTGTACCGAAGACATTGAAGGGTCCTTGTCATCTTATATGGAGCTTGTTGGTGCTGCTCGGTAGAAGCAGCAGCCCTTTATCATCTACACTCAAGACTCACTCGTTGGCTTTTCTTATTAAAGAGGCGTGCTTGTTTTTGACGCAAAGCATTGACGTGTACAGCTACTGCCTCCCATCTAATTTTTAGTGTTCTTTTAGCTCTGTAACATACTGAGATGCCGTGATAACAGCTTCATCTGCTGTGGCATCAGTTCATGTTCTCATCAGAGGTTTCAGAGGTTCATTGACGGGCCGCCCTAACAGTAGTAGTGCCGGACGTAGCCCGTGGATTGTGGGGCACCTCTCGATAAGCAAACAAGGCTGCGAAACAAAATAAATCCCAGTTCTCGAGTTTTTCTTACGCAAGTTATCGTACGATGGTAATTAGAGTGAGGTTGAAACGTTCGACCTGCCCATTTGATTGGGGGTGATAAGGCGTTTAGGTATGAATATACTTTGTCCTAACGATCCTAAAAACATACTCCATCAATTTTCCCCTGACCTGGGACCCATTATCCGTTTGTTCAATCAACCTGTGTCGCTCCCTACAGATACCTTTTCTGTCTAGCCGTAAACTGTTACATAATCTACTTCGAAAAGAGCTTCACCCTGCATAAATAGGAGTTAATGTTGTTTCAAAAACAGGTCAAGCGGTTAATTAATCGTAAGGAGTGACAAAGTATGATAAGATAACCTCTATCGATGAAAGCGTAAACAATAAACAAAGGAAGACTTTAGCAACGAGAAGGAATGATCGAGTAAGTAAGGCCGGGGAGCAGTCCAGAAAAAGAGACCGGACGATTTCGGCACACGAACCCCTATGATTTAAAGTAGTGATTGTTGTTTTTTGTTGCCCTCCATGTTTCAGGGCCATACATTAGGGCTGACTTGACATTTGAGTTCAAGATCCTTATTTTTGTGTTGGACTTGGTTTCTTTTGATTTACATATATATTCCAAATGCAAAGGAAGCGCTCTTCCCTATTGTATTATTATTTTGTTAACAATTTCAACAATTCAAAAGAGCTTTGATCTAATGGACCCCATCTCATGGTAACATAACTGGCAATAAAGAAGCTGACAGATTGGCAAAGGAAGGTGGAAAGCTGCCTCAGCCTCATACAAGCATAACTTTCAAAACTGCAAGGAGTTTTATCAGAATCAGATACATGAACAAATGAGATGCAGAGCAACCAGGGCCACACACAAAATTATGCATATTACTAGCTCAGCAGAAGAGACCAAGTGGTAATCTTCATACTCCGCAAGGGTAACAACAGATTGGGGTACCATCTATTCAACAAGCTAAAGATATGAACTGCCGATGCGTCTAACTTTAGCATAGATAAATGACTGCTGAACATCTGCTACGAAGATGCCCAACAATATGAACAACAGAGAAAGCGCATATGACCGTCACTAGTACTATTCCTAGGAAAGTTCTATGGGGATACATAGATATAAGCTGACCACTGACTTCTTTGAAAATATTCAAGTAGACTTCTGATATTGTACGAAGAAGTAGATTTTGAAATTACTGTCTGTTCCTCATCTTTGTCTCTATTTCTGCCGAGATATTTGTATAATTCTACATTTTGTAAGGGTGTTTCTTCATGTGCAGTCTTATTATCATTTGCTGCATTTCTTATCTTAATCTTTGTCTTTTCTGTGTGTTTTTTTTCCAGAAGTGTTGTGGTCTGTCATTGGATATTTTCATTTTATTTTGCATCTGGTTCCAGATTTGTGACAGAAATGGCAGATATAGATCGTTAAGCTGTTTTGTTAGTGCCCTCTGAATTCCATTTCTATTGGCTGATATCGATGTTTTCGTAACTCATATTGCTAAGCAATTTTAAATTCTTGTTTTTGAATTTGCTTGTTTGTATTTCCCTCTTAGCTTACATGTGCTATTTTGCAGGTCCCTCGTGTCTTCTTTTGAGTGCAGCGTCTTCTTCCTCTTTTACTAACTCATGAATATCTTTCTTCAAGTATTTTCTAGTGCTTCTTCTTACCTCTTTTTTTTTTACTTCCATTTATATTTTATGAATTAGAGCTGCTGTAAAACTGGTAAGGGAATAAATGTACATATTAACAAATAAAACGGTATTGAATCAGTTTTACAAATTAACGGTACACGGGAAACACAGCACGTTTCGGATTTCACCCCTGCGTCAGCCACAGTTACAAACAGGAAACAAGGACAAGAAATATAGACAGGTTAAGAAAAATACTATAAACACTGCAAACACCTAATATATACCTGTCACAAAAAGTAGGGGATATTGAATTTAAAAGTTATCCAAAGACAATATATTTCAAATTAGTTCATTTATTCCTTCGTACAAGTAAACTTAAGCATCATAACAAGACATTTGCGGTATAAGAAGTGTTATGGCTTTACTCACATGATTTTAGTCGCACTGGCAACCAAGGCAGGGTAGGTGCTTCATTTTCACACAAAAAATATTCCAATATTTCTAAAAACGTGTAGGGCCCCCGTTTGCCGCTAAACATGCGTTGCAACGACGTCTCATACTGCAAATAAGCCTTCTGATGTTGTCTTGAGGAATTCTCTGCCACTCCTGCTGAAGGGCCTGGGCTAACTGCTGAAGAGTCTGTGGAGCGGCTGGACGTTGTTGGACGCGTCTATTCAGGAGGTCCCACAAATGCTCAATAGGAGACAAGTCGGGGGACATCGGCGGCCACGGTAACGTTCAGATATGCTGCATCTGAAGGTGATCTTGGACGACGCGAGCACGGTGAGGACGTGCATTGTCATCCTGGAAGATGAAATCTGGTCCGTGCCGTTGAGCAAATGGCACAACGATAGGCTCGATGATGTTGTCACGGTAGTAGAGCCCTGTGATATTGACCTGGCAAATGTGAAGGTCGGTCCTGTCATTCATACAGATGCCTGCCCACACCATTACACTGCCACTTCCATAACGGTTGTGTGCAACAGTTGCAGGAGGATGGTAACGCTCACCTCGCCGTCGCCAGACACGTATTCGACGATCATGAAAATCCAAAACGAAACGGGACTCATCAGAAAACATCACTGATGCCCACTGTTGATTGGTCCACCGATGATGACGTTGGCATCAATCCATTCTTGCTCGCCTGTGTTGTGGTGACATGGGCAAAGCTACAAATTGTCTGCGTGAGGCCAGTTGCACTTGGTGCAAACGGTTTCGTACTGTCTGAGTTGAGACCCGGATCCCAGTGGTCTGTTGAAGGTGTTGCTGAAGTTGAGTAGCATTTAGAGTCCGAGTTCTGAGGGCCTGAGTAACAAGAAGTTGATCTTGGCGGAGTGTAGTGACTCTTGGGCGGCCATTCCGAGGCAGATCAGCCACTGTGCGGAAATGTTGATACCTGTTCCACAGTCTGCTGACAACTGACTGTAAAACATTGAGGTTCCGAGCAAAATCCACTTGCCGACTTTCGGTTTGCAACATCCCTATGCCTATCCATCTCTGCTGTTCTGTCAAACATTCCATGACAAAGAAAAGAAATTTTATCTGTTGCAGAGTCTTTTTATACCTGTCCATGGTGAGTAGTGTTCATCAAACCCGAGATACACGCATTTTTGTGAAAAAGAATAATGTGTGAACTTTACGGATGGGCCCCACCTCTGTTCTTGGGATTGGCTTACTCATCACGAGTCACCAGGTCAACATGATATTGCACGTGAGAGTGGAGAAGAGAGTGCTCGATATTTCCATACAACCATTAAATTACGAAATCCACTAAAAAAGGCGTTTTTGTTGTGATGTTACTGCTTTCATAAGGTCATACTGGACACGTAGATGAATGGTCAACTCGTTCCAACACAGTGCTGACATCGAGTGAGAATGTAGATGTAAAGGTCGCGAATGTGTGTACAGTTCTGTGGAGTTGACAAGTCACTCACTCAATCATAAGCAGAAGTCAATAAAGGGTAGACTGCTGATGACGTTTCATACATTTAATAATGGACGTACACTTCGACATCACGATTACAGTCACTTGAACAGGTTGGCAAATAATCATCGTATACTTGAAAAAATGGGTGACAATAACAGATGTACATTCATGTAGTGGTAAATATTATGGAACGATAGAAGGCAAGCACTCAATATTCTGGTTGTCTATCGTCTCATGCTTCAACTGACTAATCGCGTCAGTTAAGGTGGATACATAATCATCAACAATGGTTCACTGTCAGAACCTTCTCCTGGCTAAGTTTCTCAAGCCGTAAATTCATCAAATGTTTATAGCAACAATGTTAAACCACAGTAGTGGGTTTTCATAATACATAGATCTCTGTACCATCATCAGATAATAAGACCTTTTCTGTTCTCCGACAATGATCCGCTTACAATGGCGGGAATCCAAAATGGCTCTCCTCCGTGAGCTTTGCTCACCCAGGATGAAAAATTATGAAGCAGCATTAATTCGTAATTCGTACATAAATGTCCTCATTGGGCTTCTATACTTTCTGCTATCAATAAGACTGGTTACTGGAGTAATCTAGTGCTGCTAGATAACACGTCATCTTCATCTGTAGTCAACAATCTTAGATGTACGATAATACGTCTCTCATCTAGGCTTAGAAAAAAAGTTCAGCAAAAAGATTGTGGTTTTACCTGGCTTTAGGAAAACACACACTAGCGAATAACGCACGCCATTCCTTGGCGTTAATAATCAACATTAGGAGAATCTCTGATAATACAGTCATACAGAGAAACAATCTCCTTCCTAGAATAAATCACAGAGATCAATCTTCAAACTTTCTAATCGACCAGCCCATAGTAGCGACGACATGACAGCCTTCTCTCTCCACCCACCAAATCGGCGCATGCGCAGAAAATGCCTTTCACCCCAGAGTTCAGCTCACAAAATAGTCCGACATAGAAATACAAAGATACAAAGATATAAGACCGAATCACCTTAAATAGTCAAGGAATAAATATAAATTCGGGCCCTAAACATTTTAAGCAAGACCAATCTGTTTCTGGCCATACCAGACGAAAAATGACGATACAAGAACAGATAACCCATATAACGTAATATAACATCGATCAATCAGGGTTCTGTCCCTCAGACTGAGAATCATTGATTCTCAAATAAATACTTTTCATCAGACAAATAGTTATACTTTACATTTGTATGCCTACCAACAGTAATCTGTGCCCAACAGACTACCATACCCCCCGGGAAAAAAATGAAAATCATTTTTGTTCCATCTGAGAGCAACATACAATAGGCTCACGACGCACGAATAATGCGCAAATGATAAATATCGGCGATTAATAACGCCAAATTAAGGCAAAGCCGAAGTATAGCTCGACCGGTGAGAATATATCCCAACATCTCAGAGAAAAAGTATTTCTCTAAGTATAAATATTTCCAGGGAGGTGTCACCAACGCATACTACAATACTGGCAATGACACAATGCATACCATAATTTCAATTACAATTTCATATTAAGTACCATAAGTTCATGATTGACAAAAGAAAAATCATCAAAAAGAGTAGCGGTGAATATACGTTAGTGAACCGCTAAGTGTTTATACAATCACTATAATAATAGCCCCTTCGGTCATAACTGACCATGGGAATGCGCCCCTGAGGTGACAGCCCTCTGCTGCTTATTTTCCTGGTGCTCCTTTCGACGTTTTCTCCTCACCTCTGCTTCTTGTGTGAGCCTCTCTTCGCCCAATCTGAGGTGGCGCCGTAAATATCATCGCCACTTAGTGCGATCGGCAGCTTCATCCTCCCACGCTGCCGGATCCATGTCCAGTGCCCTTATATCTCTCTTGCACACATCTTTGAACCTCAGCTGTGGTCGCCCAACTGTTCTCTTGCCATCTGCTAATTGTCCGTAGAAGATATCTTTTGGGATGCGACCATCTTCCATGCGGCGAACATGGCCAAGCCAGCGAAGTCTGCGCTGTCTGTAATAAGGAGAAGAGTATTTATCGAATATTGTGACAGATGATGAGACGTAAATCTAGTATTCATACGCCAGATTGAGACACAAGAACAGATAACCCATATAACCGAATATAACATCGATCAATCAGGGTTCTGTCCCTCAGACTGAGAATCATTGATTCTCAAATAAATACTTTTCATCAGACAAATAGTTATACTTTACATTTGTATGGCTACCAACAGTAATCTGTGCGCAACATCCACTCTTTTGTAAAATAATACATACCATCTTAAAATATCCCCTACTTTTTGTGACAGGTATATACGAAATATAGTGAAGTGCACAAAATACAGTATTCACGAAACAAAAACAGAGTAGCAGCAATGATTGTTCGAGGGCAAGTCAGTAAATAGGTCACAAATGGCTATTAAAAAAAAAACTAAATGAGATACGATCTTGAAAACCATTTATTATTGCACTTACATTTCCCCTTATTTCTCAACATAATCTCCACCAACATTGATACACTTATCCCATTGCGTTATCAGTGCCTCAAAACCTGCAGCATAGAAGTCTTTGGTCTGCATCGCGAAGCATCAACAGAACTTCACAATACGATTCACATTCTCACTCTTCTTCTGGAAATGAGATAACAGCACTCATTGAGAATTCCAAAACACTGTAAGCATAACCTTCCCTGCCTTTGAATTTCTTGGCAGAAAGTGAAGAAGGATGGTTCCATTGCATTGACGCACGCTTTGATTGGGGTTGGTAGTTATGCACCCATGATGCGTCCCAAGCAACAATCCTGTTAAGCATGTCTTCTCCTTCATCTGCGTACCGAGAGAGATGTTGCAAGGACAGGCCCATTCGGTTCATGTTGTATTCCCCAGTCAGTTGTCTGGGCACCCACCGTGAGTACACTTTCCGGAAATTCAAAAGAGCATTCATTATGCTGTAGGCTAAACCATGAGAACACCCTATTGCAGTTGCTACACTGTCTATCGCTACTCACCTGTCAGCTCGAATCATCTCCCCCACCCGCCGCACAGATGCTTCTGTCGCAAACTGAAGAGGACGACCAGGTTGGTCTTCATCAGCAATTTTTGAGCGTCCTTGAGAAAATTTATCAACCCAGTTGTGTACCGCTTTACGCAACAAACACTTCTCATTGTAAAAAATATATCCTTATGAATATCCTTTGCAGGAAGTCCTTTTGCCAAAAAAATATATATATATACGGACAACACCACGTTGTTCTTCGGTCGTACAGTCCACGAGCACGGTTGCCATTTTTATCTGAGCTGTGCATGCGACACCTAGCGTCTGCTAGCTAAAGTAATCAACAAGCTGGATATTGCTGCAACCTAATGACACCTTTAGAAACTTACTTACGTATTTACTTATTCGTTCCTCTTCTACCGTGAGGTGTAGAGGTTTGTAAGAGAGAGCGCCATACTATTATATCGGCTGTCTTCCTCCTGGCTTGGTTCCATTCTACTCCTCGGTGCTTCAAAGATTGTCTAATGTTGTCCTCCCAGCGGACTTTGGGTCGATCTTCTCCCATTCTGCAGACATGGCCAAACCATCTCAGTTTGGACTGTTCTACTTGGGTCTGCAGGGGTTGGGTTTTTAGGCCTTGACGTATCGTCTGGTTGCGGACCATGTCTATTCTTGTTACTTCAACCACCTTCCTCAGATACCTCATTTCTGAGGTTTGGATCTGGCTTTTGTGGGTTGTAGTCATTGCCCATGACTCGAATCCATATGTCAAGACTGGGACATAGGTGGAGCGGTATACAGCCATCTTCGCCTTCTTACTAACTTCTCTTTTGCTGAGGAATCCTCGATTTATGGCTTGGAGAAGTCTCCCAACTACTGCTCTTCGGGAAGCCAACTCTTCTTTGATGCCTCCCTTCCGGTTTATGACAGCTCCAATGTATTTAAAGAGGTCGACCTGCTCCAGGACCTGTTCTCCCAGCTTAATCTGATGTCTTCTTTCCTCGCGTGATATCACCATGGTTTTTGTTTTCGAGCTGCTTATGATCGTCCCTCTCTTCTCCGGCTCTTCCTTCCAGGCGTGCAGATTGGATTGAAGATGTGCCTCTGATTTAGCAATCAGGGCAACATCATTAGCAAATGCCAGCTCTGAAATACAGACCTGTCTCATCTTCCAGTACCCCACTAAATACTTTCCTGTCCTCTCCTTACATGCCATGATGAAATCGTCCATGAGGAGTATGGAAAGATAAGGTGACAGGATATCACCTTGTCTTACACACGTGGTGGTCCTTAATTCTTCTGACTTTTGGTTTGCCGTCCTCACATAATTTCTGCAAGACTTGTAGAAGCTCTGTATAGCATGAATCAGAGGTGATGGAATGTTCTTCCTTGCCAAACAGTCCGAGAGTTTGTTCCAGGGGACCTTGTCAAATGCCTTTCCAGATCTAAGAAGCAAAGATTAGAAATTTTAGAAACTACCAACTACAATTTTCAACTATCCCATTTCAGTTCGTGACCTACTTTCTGACCTCCCCTCGTAGTATAGTGTAAGCCCGTGTACCGTTAATTTGGATGGATGGATGGATGGATAGATGGGTGAGTGGGATTGGGTGGGTTGGAAGGTAGATAGATAGATAGATAGATAGATAGATAGATAGATAGATAGATAGATAGATAGATAGATAGATAGATAGATAGATAGATAGATAGATAGATAGATAGATAGATAGATAGATAGATAGATAGATAGATAGATAGATAGATAGATAGATAGATAGATAGACGGATGGATGGATGGATGGACGGATGGATGTTTGGACGGATAGATAGATAGATAGATAGATAGATAGATAGATAGATAGATAGATAGATAGATAGATAGATAGATAGATAGATAGATAGATAGATAGATAGATAGATAGATAGATAGATAGATAGATAGATAGATAGATAGATAGATAGATAGATAGATAGATAGATAGACGCACATAGCTGGCAATACGAGAGCAAAAACACCAATGGGAAAGTGGAAAAATGCGACACATATAAATGTATATTAAAACTAACTATCATATTTATGTTATCATTGGTAGCCTGAGCATTATATTTCAAATTTTATGCACTAAACACTGAACTAGAATTAAAAACCACTATCATTGGTAATATGATACCTACACACATATTTGGAGTATCGTAAATGAATCATATAAAGAACGAGAGTGTGACAAACTATTTGTTGGTCTAAGAATAAATGAGATGTCAACGACTATGTACCGAAATAAATAGACTACCAACAACTAAGCATCACAAACTAAAGGACTGTCAACAACTGTGTACCACAAATAAATGAAGTGTGAACGACTATGTACCACGAATAAGTGGACTACCAACGACAATGTGTCAAGAATAAATGTACAGTTAGCGACGATATACGATCAATTGAGCATGCACAAAGGTGTGAGTATCAAAGGAACGCATGCATAAAGCGCGTATACAAGGGAGTAAACAACATTGGGATGAGTAATAAGCGGAGCAGGTTTCAACAGAGCTCTATTCAACCAGAACCAGGGAACAGAAGCGATGTTGAAACTAGTTTTATATGTAGGATTTCCAAGTCCATTTCGTTATTATCCAATTAAATGTCGTATGTTTCGTTCTTTTTTTTTCAGTTCAAATTTACTTTCTGAGAAAAGTATCAATAATAATTTAATTTCATATTTATTCGATACAGTTGTGTAATGTTCTATACCTTTAGTGCACACACACACAAAAACACACACATACACACACACACACATATATATATATATATATATATATATATATATATATATATATATATATATATATATATATATATATATATATATATATATATATATATATATATATATATATATATATATATATATATATATATATATATATATATACATATATACGAGGGAAGGTCAAAAAGTAATGCCTCCTATTTTTTATGGATGTAAATACTGCATCAGTGAGCAATTTGTAAATTTAGCAGGATTCCTCACTCTTCTGCACTGTACAGCATTACCAACCTGTTTCAGTAACAGGTGGCACCACTGTAACAGTTTTAAAATGGCTGCCAAAGACGTTCGGTTAAAACAACGTTATGTCATAGGATTCCTCAATGCTGAAGGCGAGACCCCAATTCGCATCTATGAACGTTTGAAGAATGTTTATGGAGATTCAACAGTGGATGTTAGCACTGTCCGACGTTGGGTACATCGTTGTGACGAAGCTGAAGTAGGTCAATCCTCAATGGCTGACGCAAAGCGGACTGGCCGTCCGTCTACCGCAGTGACTCCACACAACATTCATCGAGTTGATGGCATCATTCGGCCGATACATCTGTAGAATCAGGCTAGCGCAGGTGTCCCGGGTAGAATGGTTTGTAAGCTATAAGATTTGAAATTTTACTACGTCAAACACACTCGTAGAAGATTCCTGGCCCGAGATGGACCATCATGAGAATTAGGCAGACTTTAACAGAACTAAAATGTTAAGGCCTTTCTCTAGTCATTTTCGGGGTGAGTTGACATATCTTATAATATGATATATTCATGTTACAGAGTTTTATATATATATCTGATAGGAATGTGAGGACTTCTCCCAGTAATTTACTTCAGTGATAGTGTTGTGCCGTATTCAGCCTTTATTAAGTGGTGTTTAAGCTGTTTTTGGTTTATCATGGGTTAAATGTTAAACTTATAATAACACTCACTAGGCGTAGAATAAGTCCACAGATGCTTATCATGGGTTAAGAAGAGGCATTAACTGTCATTTCTGTAAGATAACGTCAGAGGTGGATTATTCACTTAAACACTGAGTTATAGGAGATAGTCGCTTATTCCTTGTGGATAGATATTTTTAGTGGCTGGGGAGAATCATTTTATGCTTACTTGTGTAGCTAGACTCTAGCCATAACTTTCACAAGAGCAGCCACCAGCCATAGAAAACATTTTACCTTATGACTCAGTCACAACTGCATTATAGCGAGAACATTGCATTTTCTATGTATTCATTTGTGGAATGCTAATATTTTCCCCAAGGGGACATATGATTTATTTGTGTAATGTCACATGCTGTAATCGGTTTATGTAAATTCACTTAATGTTGTAAGATGAATAGCATAACCATTCAGCTGTATGTTGAGGTTGGGAGACGAGGAGTAGGTTTTTTGCTGTCAGAACATGTTACGGACAGGTACATGGATGTACAATAGATATTAAGCCTATGCGGGCGCGTGTTGATAATTAATATTTTAAGGAACAGGAGACATGGTTAAAGACAGCCCTAAACTATCATAGCAATAACTACAATAAATTTAATCCCATAGTGGAGCGAAACTTTCTGTATAAAGTTAGTGTGATTTATTATTTGCTTATTGTAAAAGGGTGTCTCTTTTTGGTCTCAATTTCAGGGGATACCGAATTGCTAGTCTAGTTTCCAGTCAGACGAAGAATGTCACCGTCTCTTCGCTCTAGAGGGATTCTGAGGATATCTAGCCCCACGAGTGTCACCGCCATACCTGAAACAACAACCCTTTGTCAACGCCATTTCCCTCTCACGGGAGTTCAGCTCACGCATTGTGAAATGAGCCAACGCAACAATCTGAAAACGTCTATTTCAGTAGTAGTTCCCTACTCGCCTATTGGATTACCAGTCAGGGCATTGCGGCTTCCAAAATCTCAAACCAGCCCAGCATGTCTATAGCAGAATTCAATTCACCAGTCTCTGTATGCCTAAACGGGGCACTCAGCCAAGCCACAGTCAACCAGCCAAAACCGGGATTTAAAGCCAATTCTAGCGCCGGATAAGCACGCCTTGGGATCAGTTGTCCTCAAGTGACTTCGTCCCATGGCTTATTTCTGGATTATGTAGAACCTCGCACTTAGGAGCGGCCAGCCAAAGATAGACAGAGTTCCAGCCCCACTCGCGCCAGTAGGGGGGAGTCACCAACGATGGCGCCTATACAGTGATTTTATTACTGGAGCTATTCCATTGGTCCTCGAAAGCGGACAGGCTGTCGCTAAGTTCATTCAGTTGGTCAGCAGGAGATAAACAGCGTCCCCCAGCCCACCTCGCGCCAGTAGGGGGGAGTCACCAATGATAGTACCAACAAGGACAGTTTTGTAGGCTTAGTCCCTCACGAAGGATCTACATATAAGACACTGTCTGGACTATTTCATCTGGTCCCCGAAAGCGGAAGGACTGACACGCAGTTTATTCATTTTGGTAAACAGGAGGTAAATAGAGTCTTCCAGCCCAACTCGCGCCAGTAGGGGGGAGTCACCAACGATAGCGCATATACAGTGATTTTATTCAGGTTAATTCCATCACCGATGGAGGATATATACGAAAAAACCACTTACTGGAGCTATTTCATCTGGTCCCCGAAAACGGAAGGACTGCCACTCGATTATTTGTCTCTCTGTGTTCTACAGGTTCATGTCCGTGGTCTGTGTGTGTGTTTGTTGGTGTATTTTGCGTATTTGATGACTATTGCGTATTTGATGACTATTGATGATTGAGATTGCTGATGATTTTTTTGATGTCATTTATGATGTTATGATGAGATGCATTATTTTCATGCTTTTCTTCATTTAATAAAGTTTACACCTTTATTAATACGCTGTTCACGACCTTTCCATCCATAAGTAACTTGTTTTAGCTCTCTACTATAATCTCTATGTATGATAAGAGAAAAGAGCGAGAGCAGGAGGTGCTTAGACAGACATAAGTGAGTTGAGGCTTGGAGAGAGAGATCATTTTGATAAATCTTCTTCCAGGTTGTCTCAAGTCCATCTCCTATTTACACCTTTCTGTGTGTGTAATCTATAACTCTGTCAGTCCACTATCCCTTGTCGATTTCACTACTGTTGTCCAACTCGACAAATACTCTACACTCAAACTCATCCACGACAATCTGCTTTCTTGCCTATTGAATGAAATTAAAAATTACGAGGCGTTACTTTTTGACCGTCCCTCGTATATATATATATATATATACATATTTTTTTTTTTTCCACGGGTGCAGGTGTGGCTATGCCTACCACACTGTACCCGCTGTCTCGTTCACCGTTCAATAGAGGTAACACATAAAACTGTCGGCTTTCACAAAAGGAATCAGTAAGACAGTCACTTTGTAAATTTCCAACGATTTAATATTATAATTCGTATCAATGAATGTTCATCAATTAATGTTCTTGGTATACACTAATCGTGGCATAACATGGCTCAGACCCTAAATTCAAGGTCGATTTCTTTTAATATACGCAGGATTGGTTACTCTCTTCCATATTAGCTCCATCCCTTTCTGCTTTTTCAAATCGCACTGCACAGTGCTCTACAGAACTAGGTTGCATCACAGGCAAAACCGTTGTACACCATTTTCACTCGCAACCATTAATACTATTACTACGCGTATGTTCAAAATCGAGCTGTAAAAAATAAACCAGTCCGTGCAATCTCACTTATCCATCCATCTGATGAAAACATCACAATAATAAAGCTCCCTGTGGAGCACATGTGTTATAAATGCAACAATCATGCAACCCCGAAATTATCATTCTTTTCATCTACCACTCTCTCCAGATGACAAATGGAGTTTTTAAACCACAGGCAGGCAAATGTCATGGAACAATATACTTAATAGTAGTAAAAGAACCATAGAATACACGCAGTGCGTAAAAACAAAGCATGGCAAAATTATAATTGCAAAAGAACCAGTGCTGTGGGGGACATAAAACCAACACTACACTAGCAATAGAACAAACGTATTGTACAGGTAATGTGAATGCAGTTAAAGTCTAGACAGGGAGTCACTAATGTCATTTTAGAAGCCCTGTAAAAGGCTCTTTGCCAGATTAGAAGTAAAGTTGGATTGAACGGAGACTGGAGATGTATAAGGTTGCTCAGTGTAAATGTACTGATGTAACGTACTGTTTTCTGTGTTATGGATGGTAGTACGTTGAGCGTGTCATGTTGTCCTGGACAGTACCAAGTAGTAGCAAGGAATCTAGGTCACTAGCGTGAGGTGTCGCCAGGGTTCAGTAGACACATACATAATGTCAGTATTCCTGCAGATTCAGACGTGTAATACTTGTATGACAATGTGGTTGATGGTGTAAGTGTGTAGATAACAGTGCTGATAACACGAAGGCCGTATAGACTCTTGGACGTCTTCACATTAACTCACACCACCACAAGTAGAAGTCAGTGAAGTAGGGAATGCCGCTGACGTTTACAATATTTATTTGTGACGTACGATAATACGATGATGATGAACGAAACAGTCAATAGTATACAATCGGGTACATAATATGTGTAGTTACAAAAGGTCAGCTTCAACCATCACAGATCCTAGACATGTAACAATGTCTTTATCAGTGTTTACAGTTTATGCAATAGCTCTAACCCCTGACTGAGCCCCGTCAGGTAAGCCCTAGCAAATATATTGCGTAGCACGGGCGATATCATTTATATAAACAAAGTCAATGCCATTGTCCTACAATTAGCAAAAGACTTCAGACTGGCCTCACATGCCAGATACTTCATTCTGGTGAAGAATAGATATGGTGACAACGAAATCAGGCCGCAGGTCGCGGGCCTCGATAATCAGGTCACTCTCAGTTTACACAGGCTCTTGAGATTGAATATATATTTTCTGCCAAATCATACTCCGCCTGCATTGCGGATCCATAAAGATGATTCCTAGGCGTATGTGAGTAACAGTTCAACTAGACCTAGTCTTGTAGATATGAAGTCATACTGGAGTGCAGTATAATAACTTCTTGTGAGCTTCGCTCACTATGCCGCCATCAGCGATAAATGTACCTGTAAGATCTAAACGAGAAAAAAAAGATCAAATGGCGTTTTCAGTTACCTTTTTAAAGAATCCTGACACTCTTAAGTAACACAATACAGCCAATACTGGCATAAAGAAAACAGTCAGGGACGGAAGAATGCCAAACGGCCATTCCCAGAATTTCCACTCCCTATCGAAAACTTGGCAGAGAGGAATCTACGGATCGGGACATCCGTTCTAAGCCACAGGTACGCACTCTCTGAATATCGGTCTCCCGGCTTTTGCCGCTAAGACCCCGCGCATGCCCAAAGAGCATGGACCAGATCGAGGCAAACCCAGACCAAGCGTTTCCGACCAAACGGGTGACAAAGATACACCGAATGATCCTATAAATAGAATTAAGACATGTCAACTCTAAGACATGTCTGAGACAGGACAACATAAGACAGGAGAAGATAATCACCAGTCAAACTTGTCACCGAGAGATAATAAACGTTTATCTCTCTTTGATTACATTAAACCAAACATACATTAGGTTGGTGTTTTTTTCACCGTCGAAAATGACGGTAACATTACCACCCCTCCCGGGAAAAAAAAGGCACATTTTTTGGGGGAAATACATCTATGAGCCAAGTACATTAAGCTCATAACGCATGAGTAATGCGCCGATGAAAGGATCACCAAAAATAATAGCATCATAATGACAGATCCAATCGACGCACAGTAGAGCGTCTGGTGAGAAGAAAAAAAATCTCACTAGCTAGGAGAAACTATTTTCTCAAAGTAAATATATATCCGGAGAGGTGTTACCAACTAACTCAAAAGTGCAGGCAATGTTACAACAAAAATTCATATCAATGTGTATAAATGGTGAATGACAATTTCCATTAAAAGATTACCACCATCGAAATCTCCCGACGTATAATGCATATATAAGCATAAATTCAAATGGTCAATCATTAACAACATTAACAACAATATCTGAAGACGTTAGAAGACCAATACGATGCTCTTTCGGAGATGTCTTGTAAGCAAAATCCTCATGGAACATCAGGACGTCTATAGAAGTCATCGTAGATATACAGCGTTCCAACATATCCCACCGGTTTGCTGAGAACAATACAAATAGTACATTTCTTAGAATGTTGTAATGTACCATAGTCACTTAATATATATCTAAACTATAAATGTGGCCGCATTAATTTTTTCGACCTTTATTTCATATGTAACAAAGCCTTCCTCTGTTTTACCGAAGACGGTAACAGAAAAAGCAAGAAATCAATACATAACCATGAGTTTAAACAAAGTGACAACAAGTGTTACAGAAGCATGTTATAGTAAGAATAGATCATAACTTTAGATATGTAATAGTAGATCTAGACAAAAGAGCTAAGTAGCTTCATGTGGGCATCGAGACAATATGTCTGCCATCACATTATCCGAACCACGGATAGCTCGTACCGTGAAATGAAAAGGTTGAAGAGCAATAGCATATCGAGTGGCTCTCGAACTCTTCAAATCCTTATTCTGCATAGCTGTGAGAGCTTTTTGGTCGGTTTCTTCTACGAAATGCGCGCCGAGAAGGAATCTTTAGAGTTTAAGAATTGCCCAGACCATAGCTAGCAATTCTCGGTCTAGAACATAATAATTTCTTTCTGCAGCATTCAGTTTTCTCGAGATATACATTACAGGATGCAGAGTCTCAGAATACTCTTGCATCAGTGCCGCCCCGATCCCTATTGCTGAAGCGTCACTACGAAGGACAACCGTCCTATCGGCTGTAGGTAGTCTTAAAATAGGAGGAGACGAAAATAACGACTTAATCTTATCCAATGAAGATTGGCATTCTTGAGACCAACGCACCATATTAGGAGACCCTTTCTTCAATAGGGTTGAGCGTGGTGCCGTAATAGAGGAAAGATTCGAAATGAATCTTCCATAGAACTGTCTAAGGCCCAAGAGACTACGGATCTGTTTTTTAGTCTTAGGAATAGTGATGTTCAGTATCTTAGAAGTGTTGTGGTCTTCTGTTTTCAAGAGACCATGACCAATACGATGACCAAGAAAAGAAATCTCACTAAACCCAACATAGCCTTTAGAGGGTTTAGCTGTCAAATTATGCTCACGTAGAGTAGACAACAGTTCATCTAATCCCAGATAGTGATCTTCCCAAGACTTGCTAAAAAGACAGATATCGTCTAAGTATGCAATCACATCAGACCGATATCCCAGTATTCGACGCATCATGCGTACAAATGTAGCTGGGGCATTCATAAGGCCAAAAGGCATAAAGTTCCATTGGAACAGACCCCTAGGTGTGGAGAAAGCAGTGAAAGGTTTGGCTCGTTCGGTTAAAGGAACTTGCCAGTATCCTTTAGACAAGTCCAGCTTTGTAAAGAAACGAGAATTGGAAAGTCTAGTAAGTAACTCATCCAACAGAGGCATAGGTTCTGCATCGAACTTCGTTACTTGATTTAGTTTACGGTAATCGACGCAAATGCATATGTTATTGTCTTTCTTTCGGACAATAACCATAGACGACGAGTATGCCGAATTGGATGGTTCAATTATTCCCAACTTTATCATTTCATCCAACTCTTTCTCGACTTGAGTTTGGAAGTGGATAGGAATAGGATAAGGCCTGACCCTGATAGGAGTATGGTCAGTCAATACAATGTCATGTTCAATGACTGTAGTGTGTCCAGGGATGTCCGTGAGAACATCCTGAAATTCTTGTAACATGGAAGAGATTTGTGACTGTTCCATAGTTGATAAATTAGGTGAAATTGCAACATCCTTCCATGATTCCGTAGAATGAAGTGGAATCATCGGAAGAGGAAGATTAACATCAGAGAAAGTAGATTCCTCATCCTGTATGACAGACAGCGATGAGTAATGGCCACGAGCGACCGTAGCGTCGTCCGTCGCTTGAAAGATAGGTTGTAAGTACTCTGGACATTCATAAAATTCTGCAAGCATATTTATGTGAAAGGTTTTATGCTTTCCGTCAATATCGACGACATAGTCGACATCAGAAATTTTAGATACAATCTCAAAAGGACCTTTCCAACCAATAAGAAGTTTTTTTCCCTGGTAGGAAGTAATACAAATGTTTTGTTTCCAGGACAAAGTTGACGTAGGCATCTATTTTTATTTGCAAACTGTCTTGCTTTTGCTTTAGCAAATTCAGATGCAGAAGTTGCTAATTTGCAAGCTTCAATTATTTTCTGCCTGAGAGCAATGACATACTCATAAGAAGATTGTGTGTCATCACTAATATCATCGGCAGCTATCAGATCGTGAAGCAAGGACATTGGGCCGCGCGGACGCGCGCCAAAGACGAGCTCGAAAGGAGAAAACCCGGTATGTTCATTAGGAACCTCTCTATAAGCAAAGAGAGCAGCGGGTAAGACTCTGTCCCAATCTTGAGGATGATCCTCAGTTATTTTCCCAAGTAAATTTTTGAGAGTTCTATTGAGACGTTCGACTAGTCCATTAGACATAGGATGATAAATACTACTCAGTGATCTCTTGATATTAAGAGTAGACATCACTTGCGACATAGTCTCAGATATCAGTTGGGTGCCATGGTCTGACAAGATTTCCGTAGGGAATCCCAACCGCGTAAATATCAGCAAAAGAGCGTCTGCAATATCGGCAGTCGAGATGTTCTTTAGAGGTATGGCCTCTGGCCATCTAGTACACATTACAACACATGTAAGAATAAATTGATGTCCTCTGGCTGATTTTATTTTGAAAGGACCAATGATATCTATCGCCATTTTCTGAAATGGACGGATAGGAATGTCCGCAGCCTGGATAGGTGCTGCATGGCGAGGACCTTTCGATTTCACATCTTGACAAACTCTACACGAGCGGCAATACGGACGGATGTCTCTGTTGACGAATGGCCAGAAGAAAGCCGCAAGAACTCTCGACTTCGTACGTGAAAATCCCATATGACCAGCGCTTTGGGAGTCGTGAGCATGTTGCAGTATTCTAACTCTCATGTCTTTCGGAACAAGAATTTGTGAATGTAAAGACATGTCAGAGTGTTTTACCATACGCACTAGTACGCCATTCTTCATAGTGATCCAAGATTTGTGATTTGTGTTCTTATTTGGGTCACCTTTTTTTGCCAGAACGAAGAATTTTTTTAACGAAATGTCTTCCTGTTGACTTTTGATAAGAGAGTCACGTGAAATGACATCATGATCATCTTGATCACGTACCTCAACATCTTCGGTCGATGTAGTCTGAGGCATATTCTGAGCCTGAGCTCTCGTGACAACTGCATTAGCAGCTTCTAAGTTATGTTCTTCCCAAGCAATAATCTACTGCGGGGTACACTCTTTAATGCCGTGTATACGCCCGACGATAAAATCCACAATAGGATTTGGAAGCAGACACGCTTGGACATCTCCCGTAAAGAAGGGAGTAGCTGTACGAATGATAGCGGTAGAGTATTTTTCCACTGTGCCACCAAATGTTACACATTTGATTACTATTCCAGTGGCACATGATGGATCTTCAATAGATTGTCTAACCCCAATAGTGGTACATCCAGAATCAAAGAGAACTGAGACTGGATCACCATTCATTAGACCCCTATGTAGAATAAGAGATCCTCTCCCGTCATGCGCCGCTGCGGCAGGAAGAGCGGGCAGAGGATGACCGCAACTCAAGGTGGATATAGTAGTAGGTTCAAATAAAGTGGTGCACTGAAGGCATTGGGATGCTCTCCCAAAATCAAAGGCAGAACAAGAACTAGCACTAGCGCTAGGTTTACTATTGTTTTGTTCATTACTAACTCCTTGTGACTCTTGTTCAGCACAGTTAGTATGATGACATGATCAATTATTATTATGCTGCCATCTACCTCGATTACTATTTCCTTTGGAATTATGGCAATTACCCCTATTGCTATTATTATTTTGGTTTGAACCGCAGTTTTCACAATTGTGATTGTGATTTACACCTTGATGACAATATCTATCAGATTGATACTGCTGTCTTCCTAAAGAATTATGGCGAGGATAGTTTTTATTGTGGCTACCCCTTTTAAAGTTACCAAATTTGTTGGAAGCATAATTATGAGGGTTATCAGATTGCCTCCAATTCCTAGAAGACGAGCCTCTTTGGCATGAATCACTTTGATCCTGACCAAAGTTACGCTAACTTTTCTTATCGGAGTTGCGCTGAGTACCTTTAACTTTACCTCCGAAATTAGAATTGTATGGAGTCACAGAAGCCACGGGTAAACCTTCTTTAATCTTACTATTGCTCATTGTTTGTTGTGGATGAGTAGTGACATATTGGCAACAATATTGTTCCATTTCTTTTAAGTCCCTAGGTTTACGTTCGTGTATAAAGGGCAAGTTTATACAAAAAGACTCATTAACAGACGACATTACTTTGTCTCTAAGCAACAAGTCCATAAGTGCCTCATAAGTATGTTCAGTCTTAGACAACTCTATCCATCTAGTGAAAGTAAGGCGTATCTTTCCTATAAAGTCCGAGAACTCTACACCAGATTCTGGTAACATAGTCTTAAAACGAAGACGGTAATCATCTTCTTTAAGCTGATATCGTTTCAATAAGGCTGCTCTGACAACTTCATAATTAGTTCTATCATGTTCTTCTATTGCCATAATAATATTTAATGGTTCACCTGTAAGTGAATTCAACAGTTGTCTAACATATTGTGCCTTATCTACATTATATGTTACACAATTAAGTTCTAGTCTATCTAGATAGAACGTTATGTCATCTTTTGCAGGATTAAAATGTGGAAGTTTGAACTTAAAATCATGAGTTTTTGTGCTCGAAGAAGTCGCTTGAGAACTCCCTATATTAGTCACTTTTAGTTTCTCTATCTCCAAAGCCATGAGTCTTTCTTCATGTTCTCTTTGTTGCTTTTTATCTTCAAGTTCTCTCTGATGCTTTTTCTCTTCAAGTTCTCTTTGATGTTTTTTCTCTTCAAATTCTCTGTCTTGCTGAATCTTCTTTCTTCAGCTTCTCTTTGATGCTTTTTCTCTTCATATTCTCTGTCTAGCTGCGCTTGAATCTACCTTTCTTCAGCTTCAAGCTGTGCTTGCATCTTTTTTTCTTCAGCTTCAAGCTGTGCTTGAATCTTTTTATCTTCAGCGTTTTGTGCTTTGGAATATTGAGCAAGCGCAAATTCCTCCAATTTCTCTCAGTTTTTCCAAGGGTCAACCCTTGCTGGATGAGGAAATCTAATGTAGACTTCCTGTCTACAAATGTGCTGTCAATATCTGAAATAGCAACACAAGTTATCCTAATCTCAGTGGGAGATGAGTCTTTTATAAAGACTAAGTACAAAATACTTTATTTATAAAGTCAACTGCAATCAGCTCAGTATATAATTTGCATCATATAAATAAACGTACATGATCAAGTATACATGAAGACTGTATATATCACCAATATCACGATAACTAAACAAAGACAAGCATCTTAACAAACGAAAACATTCGCAGAGGTCAAAAGAAAATACAGCTTAACTAAATCAAATGTTGTGAAAAATCACAATGATAACTGCGAAAAATTCACAATAATACAATGACAACACAGTGTATAAACAAAAGGGTGTAAAGAAATTAACAATAGAAAAGAGAAGGTAGACAAATACAAACCAAAACGAATCAAAACTAAAGTACGGAGAAAAAATAACGAAAACAACAGTAACACATCTCGTCACAGCTAAGAAAAAAAATAACTAGCAACAAAAGTCGCTTGCAATTTCTACTGTGAGAAATATGCACAATCCTAAAGAACGCTTACAGTACCCTCGGTTAAGTGGGATATATTTACTGTAAGAAAAAAAATACACATTAACTGAACAAGTAGTACACAATGAACAAGTAAATAAATGAATGCATATAATAAATGTAATGAGGAAAGCTTATTTGCATACAAAATAAAGGCTAAGTTTAACACGTAAACCAAGGCCACTTATCTTTTAAGCGTAATCCTCTACAACTACAATGATGCAGTTCATTGCAGTACACTCGTAAACACCAGTAGACGTTCCACCGTTGAAGGTCACCGTAACTTGACAACGGGTGTAGTAGTCTTCCAAAGTGAAGCTATCAAACCAAACTCGACTTCAGTTGAGAATGTTTGTAGACTGTAGTAGTAAACAGCAGGTTGAACTGTTCTATGTTTACAACTCGAGCTTGCACGTAAACTTGTGACGTGAACTTTGACACTTATGTCCTTCGACGATTGTGACAGTGTTAACAACTTCGTCAGCAACTGTGGTCTATGTAGCACTATTGTAGCAGCTGTGGTTCATGTAGCAATTCTACAGCAGCTGTGGTCCATGTAGCGATTCTGTATCATCCATGATTGTATACGTCGATCAGCAGACGTTGGCCCATTTCCTACTGTGTAGCTGACAACTAAAAATCAATCTTCTCTTCCGGATGTATAAATCTCAGATGTGGGCAGGAAAATCCGTGTTGTTGACAAAACCCACAAATCTGGTCCACCAGATGTTGAAGTCTGTTTGACAGTAGAAGTAAAGTTGGATTGCACGGAGACTGGAGATGTATAAGGTTGCTCAGTGTAAATGTACTGATGTAACGTACTGTTTTCTGTGTTATGAATGGTAGTACGTTGAGCGTGTCATGTTGTCCTGGTCAGTACCAAGTAGTAGCAAGGAATCTAGGTCACTAGCGTGAGGTGTGGCCAGGGTTCAGTAGACACATACATAATGTCAGTATTCCTGCAGATTCAGACGTGTAATACTTGTATGACAATGTGGTTGATGATGTAAGTGTGTAGATAACAGTGCTGCTAACACGAAGGCCGTATAGGCTCTTGGACGTCTTCACATTAACTCACACAACCACAAGTAGAAGTCAGTGAAGTAGGGAATGCCGCTGACGTTTACAATATTTATTTGTGACGTACGATAATACGATGATGATGAACGAAACAGTCAATAGTATACAATCGGGTACATAATATGTGTAGTTACAAAAGGTCAGCTTCAACCATCACAGATTCTAGACATGTAACAATGTCTTTATCAGTGTTTACAGTTTATGCAATAGCTCTAACCCCTGACTGAGCCCCGTCAGGTAAGCCCTAGCAAATATATTGCGTAGTACGGGCGATATTATCTATATAAACAAAGTCAATGCCATTGTCCTACAATTAGCAAAAGACTTCAGACTGGCCTCACATGCCAGATACTTTATTCTGGTGAAGAATAGATATGGTGACAACGAAATCAGGCCGCAGGTCGCGGGCCTCGATAATCAGGTCACTCTCAGTTTACACAGGCTCCTGAGATTGAATATATATTTTCTGTCAAATCATACTCCGCCTGCATTGCGGATCCATAAAGATGATTCCTAGGCTTATGTGAGTAACAGGTCAACTAGACCTAGTCTTGTAGATATGAAGTCATACTGGAGTGCAGTATAATAACTTCTTGTGAGCTTCGCTCACTATGCCGCCATCAGCGATAAATGTACCTGTAAGATCTAAACGAGACGAAAAGATCAAATAGCGTTTTCAGTTACCTTTTTAAAGAATCCTGACACTCTTAAGTAACACAATACAGCCAATACTGGCATAAAGAAAACAGTCAGGGACGGAAGAATGCCAAACGGCCATTCCCAGAATTTCCACTCCCTATCGAAAACTTGGCAGAGAGGAATCTACGGATCGGGACATCCGTTCTAAGCCACAGGTACGCACTCTCTGAATATCGGTCTCCCGGCTTTTGCCGCTAAGACCCCGCGCATGCCCAAAGAGCATGGACCAGATCGAGGCAAACCCAGACCAAGCGTTTCCGACCAAACGGGTGACAAAGATACACCGAATGATCCTATAAATAGAATTAAGACATGTCAACTCTAAGACATGTCTGAGACAGGACAACATAAGACAGGAGAAGATAATCACCAGTCAAACTTGTCACCGAGAGATAATAAACGTTTATCTCTCTTTGATTACATTAAACCAAACATAGATTAGGTTGGTGTTTTTTTCACTGTCGAAAATGACGGTAACAAGCCCTCAACGGGCAATATCGGAAAATGATATTGTAGCAAGAGTAATTCCCAACGTGCCAAACTACCATTTACTGATCTGGAAGCATGCAAGAAAGTAAGTGGTTGATGATCTGTCTGAATGAGAAAATGACCAACAGTGAGATATCTGTCCAGCTTGCCGACAGACCATACGATAGCGAAACACTCCCACTCTATGGTAGAGTATCTTGTCTCAGTCGGCAACAACGTCCGGTTGACATACATTACAGGGTATAACATACTATCGTTTTCCTGCATAAGGCAACCCCCAATACTAACTGAGGATCATCAGTCCGGAGTACAAAAGGTTTGCAGAGATCAGGCAGAAATAAAATAGGGTGACCAGAAAACACCCGTTTTATTTTCTGTAGTGCACTGTCACATTCTTGCGTCCAGCTCGCTCTGTTCAGCAGACTCTTTCGAGTAAGCGACGTGAGGATAGCAGACACGGAGGAAGACTTTGGTATAAATTTATAATAATAATTGACTAATCCAATCAAACTTCGAACCTGCTTTTTTATTCGAGGAACCACAAGGTTCAATATGCGACTAATATTGTCGTACTCCGGCTGAATCACATCCTTACTCTTACTTGCTTAGTCGTTCCCCTTCTACCGTGAGGTGTAGAGGTTTGGAAGAGAGAGCGCCAGACTATTCTATCAGCTGTCTTCTTCCTGGCCTGGTTCTTCTTCTTCTTCTTCCTCCTCGTTCGCCCTCAGACCTCCACATTTATGACTCTAATAAAGGCAGCAGTCAACTCAAGGTTCCCGACATCTGGTTCCATTCTAGTCCTCGGTCCTTCAAAGATTGTCTAATGTTGTTCTCCCAGCGGACTCTGGGTCGTCCTGGAGGTCTGGATCCCTGGCTCTTTGTTTCCCATGCTTGTCGTGGTAGCCGATCTTCTCCCATTCTGCAGACATGACCAAACCATCTTAGTTGGGACTGTTCTATTTGGGTCTGCAGCGGGTGGGATTTTAGGCCTTGACGTATCGTCTGGTTGCGGACCATGTCTCTTCTTGTTACTTCAACCACCTTCCTCAGATACCTCATTTCTGAGGTTTGGATCTGGCTTTTTACATCCTTACTCACTCCCAGAAAATACAGCTCATGGAATTCAATCTTAACTTTAGTAGGTCTGACAGCCAGATTATGCAATCGTAAAACGGAAAACAATGACAATAAACCATTAACATGATCGGTCCATGAGTTCTGGAACACGCAAATATCATCAATGTCAATCACTCATCAATCAATTAATACCCTTTAGCTCCTCAAGGAGCATAGGCCTTCAACAAACACATGCCAAGTCTTCCTGTCCTGTGCCATCCGTTCAAGTTCTTTCCATGTTTTCCTCATCATTTTCACCTCTGTTTCTAGTTCTCTTCTCCGTGTGTTTTTTTGGTCTACCTCTGCCTCTCTTTCCCTGTGGATTCCAGAACAAGGACTGCCTTGTAATGCTATCAACAGGTTTCCTCAATGTGTGTCCTATCCATCGCCATCGTCTTCTTCTCAACTCTTGTTCCACAGGCACTTGTCTGGTTCTTGTCATCAATTCCACATTTGTGACCTTGTCATACCATTTCAGTCCTTCTATTCTACGCATGCACCCGTTTATGAAAGTCTGTAGCTTTGTGGTTGTTGTTTTTGTTCTCCATGTCTCAGAGCCATATAATAGGACTGACTTCATATTTGAGTTGAAGATTCTTATTTTCGTGTTAGACTCGATTTCTCTTGTTCTCCAAAAATATCATCAATGTAAGTGATTATATCTGTCCGATCACCTAAGAACTTTTTCATCATGCGAACACATGTCGCGTGTGCATTTACGAGTCTAAAACACATAAAATTCCATCAATACAGACTCTTGGGTGTCGCAAAGGCAGTCAATGGCTTTACTGATTCTGACAGAGGAATCTGCCAATAACCCCGGAATAGATCCAGCTACTAAAATACGTAGCGGAAGAAAGGTGGGTCAACAGTTCTTCCTGATTCGGCATAGGTTCAGCATCAACCACTGTTACCGATTAAATTTGCGAAAATATAAACAGATCCGCAGATAGTTATCTATCTTCTGAACAATCACCATAAGAAATGTGTATGTTGACTCTGAACATGATATTACTCACAAACACAGCATGCCCTTAATTTCGTTATCGACCCTATCACTTTAATGTAATGGTAAAGGATATGAACGGAGCTTATTAGGGCGATGGTCAGTGAGCTTGATGTCAAGGCTAACCAGATCTGTCCTACCCAGAATGTCTGACAACACATCAGAAAATTCCTCAAGACTTTAACGGATTTGAAGTTTCTGCTCGTCACGAAAAAGAACAGTCCATGACTCAGCAGGACGTAGGGGAGAAGACTCAGCTGGAGTGGAATATCTCCTCCTTCCAAGCTATTTTCTTAAACAACGGTCGAACATTGAACTCGGGTTATACCGTCGGAAACAAAGTCTTCATTGGAGCTTGGCTATTTAAATTCGGCTAACACCCTATAGTAAGTTCTGGCTATTCCTATCTGTCCCGAAAACGGAGACTCTTAAGCGATCCGTAGTACAGTGGATCAGAGTGGTTGAAGCAATACTATCTGACGGCGTAAATAAGGATGTTGCAAGAAACATCTGGTCAGAATGTCATTTTTCATCTCAAACCAATATTGTATCGATTTAGTATGTGTGACATCGCTGTTTCCAGCAAAGATGAAGAATCGTTGAAGTGTAATGTAGGAACGTTGTTGAAATTGAAAGTCTAAAGTTGGTTGTTGATCAACAAGGGGTGATTGTGCGGCGACAGTGTTCAGTGGCGATGTGGTATTTTGTTGTATTACTAAATCATCAGCCTTCTTCATAACTGTAGTCACCACTGTATTAGCACACTCAGTGTGTCAGAGAGACCAAGCTTGAATGTCCTCCTGAGTACACTTTTAACATCAGGGACATTACCAATGACAACATTTGCCACGGGTGAATCAAGTACGCATGCACGTAGTCTTCCCGACAAGAAAGGCGTATTGATTGTTACAACAGCCAGTTGGTAATATTCGACTTTTCCACTGAATGTGATACATTTAGTAGTCTTTCCAATAAGACAACTATCATAAATGCATGAACGTCGCACATTTGTGCGACAGTTGTGCAGCCAGTATGACGTAACACAGTCGCTGGCTTGCCATGAATAAAACCATCATGTAATATGAATCTACCGCTGTCATGTAATACCGACAAACATTGGAGAGCATGACCTCAAATCAAAAGTGGTTTTCTATCAGGTTCAAACAGCGGCTTGCAACCTTCAAAATTTTCATTATTAATCGTTTCAGGGATGCATGCCGCATTAGCATGGTTCACTTTCCTCTTTGGACAATCTTTCCGGAATTGACCTGTCTCATTGTACAAGTAGGAACGGAAAACCGGTTGGTCACTCTTTTCCAGATTACCCTTAGCTCTCAAATGAGAACCATTAGTAAGAGGGGTTTGCAACGTACCAAAAAACCTTGTAGCATGTAGCTATGATTAACAGTATCTGCATCCAACCCTAGTGTTGCTTGCACCCTGTTTTCTGATTGGTTACCTCGCGATCCAATCCTTGTGGCTTTTCGCATCATGTGAATCAATTCTTCGACAGGTGGCATTTCCTCTCCTCACACCAAATAACAGGACATTTGTTCGATCCAAATTGTGGGACCCCGGTCTACCACAAGGCTTCCAATCAAAATTACGTTTAGTTATACCAGAGCAAAGTTGTCAGAAACTGCTTCTCTGTGGAATGATTTACACGGACGTGCTGTAACATTGCTGGCCTAACTGCGTCATGACAGCAATATCTTTCGGTTGACGTTCACGGGAAAAGGCCAACAAATCTGAGCTGCGGGAAGACTTCACTTTATCTCTTAAAATTAAGTCAACAAGGCCATTGACATCCTTAGAGATACCGGACAACTCAATCCAGCGATTCAGAAGCAGCTTAATCTTAGCGGTGAAGTCACCAAAATCTTGGCCTTTATTGAGTAGCGCATCCCGGAAACCGGTGCGATATCCTTCAGTAGTAAGATTAAACTTCCTCAGGAGAGCCTTGTTGCCTATAAGGCGCCTATAAGGTTGCGAGAGGTAATCAGTTGCTGAACTCAGGTGTCCAAGTAGATCTAGGGTCTAATGTACATACAGTCCGACAAGCACAGATCTTACAAACGTGAGAGCCAGTTCTTAGCAGTACAAAACTCCATAAGCCTGGTTGACGTTTGACATTAATACATGTAGATTTTATTCACGAACGTGGCTCCATATAAATTGCATCAGTGAAAATGACAATGGCACTCACTAGCCAGTCAATATGTAGTCTAAAGTCTTGTAGACTAAAGGAACGCTGTCAGAGTCATAATGCTGAAATATTTATTATCAAATTACACATCCTTTCCATACCATTCAGCGCTGACACGTCCTTAGAAGTATATCAAACTTAGGCTCTATCTAGTAGAAGTCCTAGCTGATTAAAATACTTGAAATCCCGTACTAAAAGTACACATTCAGGAGCTCATAAGAAACACAGCCTTCTCCCACGGAGACACAAAGCCCAAGAGGACGGTAACTAGATAGTATGTTCGATCGTAGCCCGCGAAACCACGTCTGCTAAGAAATCTGTAGACAATGTGACGTACTTCCTGTGTTGTCGTAGAAACGATTTGTACATAGGAAGTCAGCTCAACAAACCAAGTTTGAGAGCGACCGAAAATTGTGTTACGAATTTAGTCATAACAAGCCGCCTTCACCAAGTCATAATTTAATCTATTGCCAACATGGGGAGAATAAAATGTTTGTAAGATGAACCCGCTAAAAAAATCACAAAAAGCCTTAGACCATTCATCCTTCTTAAGCTTCATGGAGACCGCTTTAGTTTCAAAGTCTATACAGGACTTTGCCATTATAGTCTTGTTCTGTGTTATTTTCCCAGAGAGATAGTTGATTCTCTCAGTGGTGGTTTTGTAAGCTGAGGCTTTTCTCGTAAGTACGAGCGATACATTGTTGGTAGTTGTCCGTTAGATATAACGATGTTTCTTGCCCGCTCGGATGAGCGAGGTTCACAGTAACAGTTAGGTTGTCATATTGCCTATACTTAAATATTGATATTGTATATTAACTTCCATGACAACATATATAATGTATATTTAAAAACGAATATCTGTACAAAGCAACAGTAGTACAAACAAGTCAACTAAAACTAACATAAATCATGTTCAACCAATCAAATGAGACAATTAATTCCAGACGAAATCGTCACTGTTCTCATATGAATAAATCAACAAGTCTACAAACTATAATTACCGCCCGCCACTGCAAAAAGTGCCCAGTACAATATATCGACTAATTACACACCGATTATAACACACGATCACGAACATGACAGAAATGAGAATTAACGGAATGCTCACAAGTTTATAGTGAGACAACACAGCAGCAGAGATTTACTAAACCACAACAATACTATTCTAAACGTAATATCTTGCTAAAGGTTCTGTGTTATCAACAGGCTTGAGTAGAAAGTTGCAAAGATGTCGGAATCCCTGTACGGATATACAAACTGATGAACCAAGTTGGCTAATGGGACAGTGTTGGGAAGCACACTGTAATATAAATTATTCTAATATATGTCAAATACTAGCAATAACCCGTCAAACTTGACGGGTTTTTAATTATAGTGTGCTGTTTCCGTTCCCGGATGAGCAGATAGAAGTACATTCTTAGAGTGTTTTTGGTTTCTTCCCATTATACAGTGTAATGAAACTGTCCATGAACACCGTCATTTGAACGCTTTTCTTTGTTGATTGTAACTGTTTTCGGGAGAGTATATATAATGGAAACAATACAATTTTTCAACACGGTTGCATTCCTCAGCTGTGACCAACGTACACACGGCGAGAATTATGTTATTTTAGATTCAATTTAAAAGTTCTTTGATGACAAAATTTCGTGTGAAAGTGTGTGGATTGTTTTCAAAGAGTGTTCCCTGATGATAGGTGGTTTTAAGAAAAACTTTCAAGATTTCATGATTTGTACATCGGGTGAGGGCTCATGCACACCAATTTGTACGCACTTTTTCTTTGTCGAGCGCTACTAATTTCGTGAAAGAATAAAAGAATAAAATAAAATAAAACCAATGTATTTTTTTTATATAACACCTACGCCGCGCAAATTGCAAACCGTGCGTTGCGCACTTTTTTTCCTGGCGCTAGTTACTACAGTATTTTGAGTGAGACCGACCGACGTAACATACATCGGTAATTATGTTAGTTGGGATGTTAGTTGGGATATATATATATATATATATATATATATATATATATATATATATATATATATATATATATATATATATATATATATATATATATATAACTTTCACGCAAATTACAGTTTGACTAAAATATAGTTACTTATTTAATTATCAGCTATTGCCTGTCTCAGATGCACTTATTGAAGATCTCTCCATCGCTATATTACTAATTATGTAACTGAAACGTCCTGTGATGAACAATCAAACAATACCGTCATTTTTTCGGAGAAATAAGGAACAATGCGCACATTGCCCCGTCAAAGCTAAATTTAGCAAGTATTAAAGGAACACGCAACCCTTTGAACTTTTTCATGGTGCGTTAGCCATTAACCAAAAGTCATGATAAGTTTGACTGCAAAGATCCAGTGAAGTTTAAATGGAAGGAAAGAAATTGAATGATCAGAGGAGGATGAGTGATGTCATTAACACATGCAGCAGATAGGGTAAAGCTTAAGTCTCTGCTGTCATTCTTTTGACTGGTATACGTGCTCGTATTACCATAATAAAATATCTATCACTCAATGTTACACCATTAAAGCCCTCATCATTTTTTTATGTTACTTACTTATTAACTTAGTCGTCCCTCTTCTGCAGTGAGGTGTAGAGATTTGGAAGAGAGAGCGCCATACTATCCTATCGGCTGTTTTCCTCCTGGCCTGGTTCCATTCTAGTCCTCGGTCAATTTTTAAGAAAATCAACAACACTTTTCCCGTTTATGGGATTGATTCTATTCACATAATTTATTTTTTAATTTTGAAAACATGTTTTCCATTGGACTCCAACACGACTGTAAGGTGGCAAGGACAATGTGTCAAAACTGATTAATTTTACGTTATTTTTGTCTTGTAGCGGGTATCAAAACTAAATACGCTTTTTATCTTTTTGCCGCTGAACATATCTGGGAGTACAGTTGCCCAATGCTTACTTTGTCTCGTCATTGAACTACACCGAGAAGAGAAAACCCATTCAGTATAGTTTCTTTCCGTCTGGAAATTCGCTGCCACAAAAAAAAAAATATGCTTCCATTCTCCCACATCCCAACTCCACCAAGCCTTATATACGACTCTGCATACGTACAGGTATACCATACAGTGTTTACAACACCACAGCAAGATGTAGAATCATACAAACACCTCGGCAGTAATATAGACACAGTTGGAGGCCATCGGTATGGCATCCACCTCCAGCTCTAGAGGTACCGGATTCGATTCCCAGTTGTGGGAATATAGTTTATGGAAACAAAAAATTTTCAGAACCAGTGGTCCTAATGATGTCATACTCCCCCTGATCTCCTGGGTAGTGAGATCGGATACCTAGCCTTCTCGGATAAGGGCGAAAAAATAGGAGGTCCAGTGTGCAAGTTGCGCACGTTAAAAATCCCACCGCAGTTTGATATCGTAAAGAGTAGGCCTATCAGGCCGCTTCCCTGGCAAAAATTTAAAAATTAGAAACCTACCCACCACAAAAATATTTATAGAATGTGTGATTCCTATATACACACATTGGGATTCTCGCAGATGCTACGGAGTTCGTGCACTGTGCTGAGATCCTCCTTGTGTGATCTAAAGAAGGAGATCGGAGCACCGATGGAGTAGTCCGTGTGCAATGGAGATAGTCCTTAAAAAAAAAACACCCAACCAAACAGTTGGAGGGACAGACAATGATATCAGAATAAGAATACAAAAGTCTAGATTTTTCTGTTCACACTGTGATGAACAATATCCCGTTCAACCTCTAAAGAGTTATAATTAGAATTGATAGAGTCTGCATGTCCAAATAATATAATCAATAGCCAATATGCAAAAGTGGCATAATTGTCATATTATTCTAAATTATTGTAAATTGTTGTATCATTGTATATCAAATTAAAATTACAAAAAAATTGTTTGTGAGTGTGTCTGTTTATTATCCTAAAATGGTAGTCTCATCATATTTGCCTTGGTTAGAAACAATAACAGCAAATAATATATACCACGCAAAACAAACAATCAAATCGAACACATAAAATGCCCAACAAAAAGGGGGCGAGAGTTGTAAAAGCCCTGGCGTTTAGTTTTACAATTCAAGAACTCGTTCAGTGTGATATGATTTTTCTGAATATTGTTATGAAGGAAAAATTCAGTCTTTTCAAGGACAAGAAAATCTAATAAGGCCTGTACGCTACGTCATTTTAATGAAATAAGATTTTTCGCGCCACTTGTTGATTATAGACAGTCAAAGTTTGCTCAGTAACTGTTGCGTGTTCTAGTGTTACAATAATGCCACTGCAGATAATCTGAACAAGTTAATTTGTTGGGGTACGATTTTCTTGAATACAGTAGAACTCCATTTATCCGAACCCCATGGGACCGAGCATCGTTCGGATAATCAAATGTTCGGATAATTGGGTTACATGATGTATCGAGTACATGTACACATATTTCTAAAAATAATTAACAATCACAAGGAAAATACACTATAAAACATATTTACTTGTACTGTAATAATAATACCCACACTGTATTAGATCACTGTATCACCAAAATCTTTCATTACACTGCAGTGCATGTTCTACTTGTACAGCATTAATTATTTTTGTTAAGAAAGAGAAATGTTATCAAAATAACATTACAAACGATTCAAAAACCAGGCGCAACTTACGTATACATGTACTTGCACAGATGTAGCCCACTATTTAAAATATAGAGGAATCCTCTTTTGCACCAAACTGGATAGTCTCCTTTTGGCTGCTAAGTCCCGCATTCTCTTCAACAGCAGAAGCTGTGTAGGACAGCTGTCATCTTCTTGCTCGTACCAAGCCATCGCTGTTTCTAGTGCTATAAAGGCCTCTTCAGGACTTGGTCGACGTTTTGGGTTTTCTTCATAATCTACAAGTACATCATGTACTTCTGAGGAGTCTTCATCATCGGTCACTACATGTATTTGGTTTTCTTCTTGCACAAAAGACAAAAATTTCTTCGTCATTCAAAAACTGAAAACCAGAATCATTATCATCTTCTAGCCACATGTGTGCATCATCTTTGTCACAGTCCGAAAATCCGGGCATTGCTTGAAACAGTTCCACAACTTCATTTATACAATCATCATTTGTGTCCACTGCAGTAGTTTCATTTCCTCCTTTTTTCCCAAGCAATCTATTCCAAGCCTTGTTGAGATTATCTTGTGACAGGGTGGTCCAAGCATCAGCTAACATATAGCAGCAGTCTTTGAGATTAAGCTTTTTGGAAAACGTCACCACACTTTCTTCATCTTCAGCCAACAATAAACGACGCATGACTTCCTTCTTGTACATCTTTTTAAGCTTTGCTATAACACCCTGATCCATTGGTTGAATCAGTGCTGTTACATTGGGAGGCAGAAAAATTACTTTAAAATTTGCATCAACTGCATTCAATGTATCCGTCTCTGGGTGAGATGGTGCAATGTCCAGTAGAAAAATTACTTTTCCAGTTTTCTTTTCTTGTTCTTTCAACCTCTTCACATTTGGGATGAACTGATTTGTATACCAATCAAGAAATATTTCACTATTCATCCAAGCACTCTTCTGTGCTTTGTAGCACAATGGGAGACATGTCACATTCTTTAAACAACGTGGTTTTTTGGCTTTGCCGATCATTAGCACCGGTAAACGATGACTTCCACTGGCATTCGCGGCTACCAAAATTGTTACTCTCTCTTTGCGCTTTTTAAACCCAGGGGCAGCTGCTTCGCGCTGAGATGCAAGTGATTTTTGAGGCAATGATTTCCAGTATAAGCCAGTCTCATCGGCATTATACACATCATCTAGTAAATAACCTTCTTCTTCCAAAAAAGCCAAGAATGTTTCTTTAAAATTTTCAGCGGCAGTTGCATCGGTAGATAAAGATTCCCCTTGAATCTCCAATTCTCGTATGCCATGACGAGATTTAGAGTTTCTTAACCATCCCTGGCTAGCCTTAAAGTCAGGAGGACCGTCAAATTGATTGTTGAACTGAAGTGCCTTTTCACACAATAGAGAGCCAGAGATAGGTTCCCCTTTGCTTCTTCTTTGCACAAACCATATATACAAAGCCTCTTCCAATTTCAAATCATTCGCATTTCTCATGGTTTTATGTTTCTTCGACCCATTTTCACTATCAAATTTCGATGCAAAACTCATAATTTTATCCTTGTTACTTTTGATGTCAGAGACGGTAGCTTTCCCAACATTGAAAATCCTCGCAAATGAAGACACAGTTTCACCTTTTCCTAGTCTCTTGATAATTTCTGTTTTCGTTTCAATTGACAAAACATTGCGGTTCCTTTTATATGCTTTAGGCCTACTGGAAGATGCCAGATCGCACAGAAAAATACGTGTACACCAAAAGTATTCTGCTGTAGTAGCAGACACAATTATTTTAAGTTGAACTGTCTGTTTAGCCAGTGTTCTGCCTAGAACGCACACGTACACTGGATTGGTAAACCAGATATTAACTGACTTTATGATCTAACTGACTTCCTGTACATAAGCGATCGTCCATTAGCCCATGTCATTGTCTACAAATTGTTCGCACACATTTGAAGCTTGCCGCATCAAAAGATTCAGAACTGTAGTCTAACGTGACTGGTGGCGCCTGATTTTTTTTTTTCTGGAAAAAGTGTTCGGATAATTGGATGTTCGGATAATTGGGGTTCGGATAAATGGAGTTCTACTGTAGTTAACAAACACTTGTAACAGCAGCAAATTGAATGAGTGCAAATAAATCCCGTCAGCGCCTCACAAGGTTTAGAAATTAAAAATTACACTCCACAGAAACAAGCAGCTCCACATTGATATCATAATTCATATTAAAACACAGTACATCGGCTATCTCTACTGGGCCCTAATTCACGTCCGTTATACTGTAACAATAATGGTGAATGTTGCATAAAGTCCGTCAGGTTGAGGTCAGCGACATAATTATGATTTCTTATTATTCTCAAAATACTCATCTACATAGGCCCAACGTTCTTCCTTCTCTTATTATTGTTCTTCTGAGTGTTTCTTTTGGTCTTCCTTTTTTCCGCTTACCCTCAGGAACCCAAGTGAGCGCCTGTAGTGGTATTCTGTTGTTTTGCATTCGTAGGACATGACCGATATATGACCATCGTCTTTTCCTTATATAGTCGGAGACATATTTCTGCCTAGAGTCTTCTCTTATTTGTCGAAATTCACTATCGTAAAACAAGCTATTGTTACCGAAACAGAACCAGGCTCGACAGTAAACATGACTCACTCTAATATCTTGGGGGCTAAGGAGATTTCTAAAATTGGATACTGGAATGTAAGAACTATGTATCAAGACGGAAAATTGGAAGAAGTAATTAAAGAAATGGATAATTATTTAATATGACGTCATTTTAATACAGTGGCGCTCTATTTAAGCACCGCGGTGTTTCAAAATCATGAACGCATTTCCAAGCGCAAAAAGAGGAGTAATAGTAACATTTACCGTGAAATCGAATAATGTGTAGCAGTATCAAAGACTTGGATAAAGAGCCATTCCCAAGCGTTCAGGCTTGTCTAGAATCTAGATAACCAAGCGATATGAACAATTGTCAAGAGATGTTGAAAAAGCAATCTGAAAGGAAGATAGTCCAAAGATACAACGCCGACATGAAAGCAAAGTAAAATGAGATAGCATTAATCATTAATCATTGTCCAGCGAAAATATTCAAGAGTTAAAACTTTAAGTATAATAATGCTGATGAAGTCATGTCTACCTGTGTATGCAGCAAGCGAGTGGAAGCTTGTTGAACTTAGATTGAAGAAAGTCCCATGTTTTATTTCTCATTACTGCTGTAATTACGTTTACTGAATAGCAGTGGAAAAGACTACAATGCGTTGGTATCACATCAGCTTCATTGTGTGGCGTAATGTCCAATAATGAGATGTGTTGCAAAACTATTAAAAGGTTGAACACATAATAAAAATGACTAGCGATCGAAACTACACTATACAGATCATTAACAGTGCAACTGTTCCTTGCTTCACTCCAGCAGTCACACTTCCCACTTACAGCGCTGTCTTCCCCTTGCATGTTTACCTACAACTCTGCTTTCTATTATGGTCTTATGTTAGGTGTTGTGTCTTTTTACATAGTCAAATATTTGAGATGTCTAATTTTGATCACCTTCGTTAATTCACTTTTCATTCCTACGTTTTCCAGAACCAAAACAAAAAAAGAAAAAAGCTACAGACCTTCATAAATGGATGCTTGTGAAGAATAGAAGGGTTGAAATTGTATGACAAGATCACTAATGTGGAACTGATAACACGAACCAGACAGTGCTAGTAGAACACGATATGAGAGGCAGATGCTTGAGATGGATAGGGTACACATAGAGTAAACATGTTGATAACATTATAACATTACCAGGCAGCCCTTGTAAGAGATTTAGAGGGAGACTATAGAACACGTAGAGAAGAGAACTAAAGACGGACTTGAAGGAGATGAAAAGCATGGAAACATTTTGAACTTATTGGACGGAACAGGAAGGCTTTACATAAGTTTGTTGAAGAGCTATCCTCCTTTTCAGAGCTGAAAGATGATGATGACACAACAAAATAAAAGCTGTGCAGTCGTCATAATGAAACCACTAGCAGTATCTTTGGAAATCTCCTGCACCAAGCAGCACCGTCTGTACAAGAAAAGCGTTCTGCGCAGTGCAGATTTCATTAACAAACTTCCAAGCATGACGTCATTCATGCTAAAATCATTGTTGAAGCGAAATGTATTCAAGAACTGGTGCTTAAAATAAGAAGAAAACACTAGAACGCAGTTTCAACAAATATCCACGTACTGTTTGAACTGGACCTAGAAACAAGATGGAATCGGATAATGATCCAGAGGTTAGTCAAACACCAAATTCTGCTTCACATCCGAAGTGTTCGAGCCAACTGTAGGAGTTATTAATGTATAAAGTAAAAAAATAAAATGATATGGAATCAGTCTTACAAGTCAACGTATATAGGAAATACGGGACGTTTCGGGATTCACCCTTCGTCCCGTGTTTCTTGCATTCGTTAATTTATAAAACTGATTCCACACCATTTTATTTTTTACTTTGTATATTATTTTTCTTGCCAGTTTTACAACAGGCCCTTGTATATATTTCCTTATGAGATAGAGATCGTCCACATATGCCGTCACGCTGTGACCGGGGGTTCACTATTTTGTGACGAAGTGTGATGACGGAGAGGTGGGTTAAAAGAAATGTGAAGTCACACAAATAATACGAATGAGGATCACGTCTTTCACAAATAATGTCTGAACAAAATAGATTTGTAACCTCATTCCTCATATTCTACTTTTGGCCACAATAGTTAACTACTCCCTCGTGGCCGACATTTATTATTATTATTACAATCGCAGCTCAAATATCGAATAATTGTGATAATCTTTAACTTGCCTAAATTGATTTATGTGAACGTGTATATATATATATATATATATATATATATATATATATATATATATATATATATATATATATATATATATATATATATATATATATATATATATATATATATATACACCCACTAGTAATTTTCACATGTTAATACTGCAACATATATATTTATAAAATGTACATCTCACCCTAAATTCTTTGGGCAATACAGACTTCTTACATGTGGACTGGGGTATTACTTTACAATAGAATCCCACTATGACTTCGTATTCAGGGCCATAGGATTGCGGGCTTTCCGTATTTGTAAATGTAGAGTTTTCTTACTGTCTAAGTCCAGAAGATGCTCAAATAAGTTGTCCGATCCTTTATATTAGAATCCTGATTCTATTCCTTATCCTGGATTGTCTGAAATGTCTTCTTGACAAGTTGAATTAGCAGTGCCTTAATCTTAAAATGTTTTAGATGTTAATCAACACTCGGCCCATGCATCCACATTGCTACATGAAACTGAAGTCCAATCAGAGATGTTGTATTTTCACATTAGTATATAATTTATTTAGCTCGTACAAGCCCCCAAATGAATTTACAATAAAATTCTTCTTCTTAGCTCCATATAGTTTAAAGATACTGATTCATACGTGTGCACTTCTCTCTGTAATAACTAGGGCTTTGTAAAACAACTTGTAACAAATTTAATGATCATTAATTTTATCAGAATTAAAATGAATATGGTGATAGGTATGCTGTGGAATAAAGTTTGTCCTCATTGAGGTTAAGGTCATACGTGTGCACTTCTCTCTGTAATAACCAAATCAACTTGGGTTTTGTAAAATAACATGTAACAAATTTTATGCTCAATTATTTTAACAGAAGTAAAATGAAAATGGGTGAAAGGTATACTGTAGAATAAAGTTTGTCCTCATTGAGGTTAAGGTGGGAATTGATTATGGTTACAGAGTTCTTAAAATGCTGGCCTTCTGGTATGACTTACTAGATCTCTGAATGCAGCTGCTGCTGTTTTCGTCAATCCGTTTTCTGTGACGAGGGCACATCCCGGGCTATGTTTGCAGGGGATAACGCTATTTGTGTCAGTGCAAGTATCTACACAGGGCCGTCGAACGTAGCTGTCTAGTGTCGACAACAAGCGTCAGAATCACAGATTCATAGCGATGAATCGTACCACAAATGGTTTTACAGACTCGTACAACAATCAGATCTTGTAGCCTAGTACCACAATCTTTAGATGAAACAAAAGGTACAAACGTCTCTGCTGAGTCTTGTAGCTTCGTACCACAATCTTTAGAGGAAACAAAAGGAACAAATGCCTCTGCTGAATCTTTGTTTTTCTGATATTAATCAGATGCCTTTTCCATTGTCCGTCCACCAGTTTTTGTCTCTCAGAAAATGTAACTTCCCTGAATATGCATCATAACTCAGGGAATATGATGAGAAATCACCATTAAATTTTAAGCTAATTTATGAAATTTTTTTATCTGGATAGCCACGAATGCAATGGCTTGTGCCTGAAGGAACATGGTTAAGTTTACATATAACTCACAAAAGGATAATACGAACTTTGCACATGCTGATGTAATCATAATTCCCTCCCTATTCCATTCGGAGTCTGGAGGTTACCAATGTTTTTGGTTCCCTGTGAGAACTAGTATAAAGCAATCACCAGCGCTTGCTGTGGTGGTGTATGAATATACTATTTTTCATATGCTGAGGTTGCCAGCCTCGTATGGATTTTTACAACCACTAGCAAGTACAAACATGTCAAATTCAAATTGCAAAATATATGTTACAGCTTACCCATCTTTGGGAAATGCAATCTCCAGGCACAGTTTTAGAATAGACACGGACACTTGCTTAGATGCCTCGAACACTTGGTCTGGGGTAATTTTAGAATCCCTCTTATGACGGGTGCTCTGATTCCTAGGTCTCCAGTCTTTGTATTTAGAAGATCGGGTTTTCTTCTTGAGTTTCGAAGATGCCCAAATACTATGTCTAGTCCTTTCGTATGGAATTTAATTCCTATTCTCTTCTAGCTCTCTCTCAGGAGTTGCTACTTTGACGTTTAGCAATGCAGTCTATTTCTTCCTCCGAATTTGCTAGGTTATATTTCATTTTTCCTCCAAGCTTCCACATGGCGTTTTCCGACAAATCTTCCAATCGGAACGAATGTCTATTTCCTGCTCTCAGTTGATCCAATCCATGAGCTAGAACGTATTGAATAGGGGTTGTAAATATTAAATTCACCCTCATAATGTACGATATTCTAAGAATATCATGTCATACAATGAAACATAACCATATATGGCTATGTTCTTTTCGTTTACTCTTATACACCCTGGCGAACTAATCTGCAAACTTATCCCTCAAGTATTGCCGTCGATAATCTGTGCTTTAATCTATAATTATCATTACCAAACTTGGGACGGAAATGCTTACGCAATTCTCACCTGCTCTGATATCAATCACCAGACAGATAAATTGGCGACATATCACTGACCACAGACGTTTTTTCAGGCAAACATGCTGGTCTTCCTTTGCAGTCTGACTCAGTATTGTTGCGAGAAGCATTCACCGCCGCATGTGTTTAATCTCTAAGTCTGGGTAGGGCAGAAATAGTTCCGTGAAAAGGCTACAATCATTTTCACATTGGCCGAATGAAGTCAAATCTGGTTCAACAACTTAAGTGATTACAATTAATCCTTAAAGATAGTCAATTTTCCGTGAAATAACACTATTGCAGTATGAACAGAGGTGAACTGATGATTGAGGCGTGGTGGGGCACAGGTGTATGTGCTTAACATGAAGAAATAAATGGAGAAAGAGAAAGAAGGGAAATAAAAGTATACAACCAAAATATTGTCACAGTAACAATATGAATTGAAGGAAGAAATTGTAAACAATGAAGCAAAGATCACAAATACTGTCAGAGGTTCGGAAAAAGAAAGGGAAGAGCACAGAATGAATTAAAGAGTGGCACCCGAAAATGTAACGATCGAGGTAGTTTTGTATATATATATATATTATATATATATATATATATATATATATATATATATATATATATATATATATATATATATATATATATATATATATATATACTGTTCAAAAAAAGAAACGCATAGCTACTGAAGGCACACACATAGCAATAATTTTGACATTCAATAACTTTTTAAATTTAATGAGTTAATTGTTCAAATTGCACACAAGAATACTTTAGGTTCAACCAATCAATTGACAGTTGTTTTATATCTGGGTCATGAGAGTTTTTTGGCGTACGGGCTTTCCCGTTAGTATGGTGTGTGGCCTCCTCTTGCATCGATCAGCGACTGGCATCTCCTGGGCATGGATGCGATCAGACGTCTGATGTGGGCCTGTGGGATGGCTGCCACCTCTTCCTGGAGTGCCTGGAACAGATCACGACGATTGGCTGGAGCAACGTCTCGGCGACAAACACGTCTATGCAGCTCATCTCACAGGTGCTCAATCGGACTCATGTCTGGAGACAGGGATGGCCAGGGAAGGGTGTGAATGTTGTTGGCAGTCAGAAACTGCGTGGTCAACCGTGCATAATGGGGTCTGGCGTTGTCCTGTTGAAACATAGACCTTTGGGCAGCCAAAAGTGGAAGGACATGGGGTCGAAGAATTTCATTGACGTATCGTTGCGCATTCAAGCCTCCTTCAATGTGGACCAATTGACTCCTTCCGTTGTAACTGATCATTCCCCACACCATTGCACATCCACCACCGTGCGGCGGAGCTTCATCAACGCAATTTTGGGCAAAACGTTCATTTCGCCTACGGTAGACCCTACGCCGTCTATCATGACGCTGCAACAAAAAGAAAGATTCGTCACTAAACCAGACACGTCTCCATTGATTGTCAACTGCCCAGGGACGATGCTGGTTGGCCCAAAGAAGTCGATTTTGGCGATGGCGGCGCGTAAGGACAGGTCCTCGGTGAGGTCGTTGTGCTTAAAGTCCAGCGTCATGCAGTCTATTCCGGACAGTTTGATCAGACACATGACGTCCTGCAGTCAATGACTGGGCAGTTGAGGAAGCTGTTGTAATTACCTCTTGCAGGCCGGAATTTTTTCATCAGTTTTGCCAGAATTATTTTTTACCTTAAAGCAGTACCTTTATAAATTCTAAAGTTTCTGAGTTATTACACAACAAAGACACACATATTATACATCACAGTAAAGATAAATGAATGTAGAATTAGAATATGAAGGACTTTTAGTGATATTCTACATATAGTATTCAGTTATGAGTCATAATATAGACCACTTTCAAGAAAAGACTCATTTTAGTGAATGAAAAATGTACTCACCAACCCATGCATAAACACTGAAATATTATCCAGAGAGCTCCAGCATCTTTTACAATATCAGTAATCCATATATAAATATTATTTACAAGTATCAGCTTCCTGTGATATTTAGTTAATGTTTTACAGACCATCCAGCGAACCATATAAACATTTGGAAAGAAAAAGGACATTAGAGGCCGCGTGAAGCTTTTAAATTAAATCATACATTGTATTGTTATTATACAACAAAGACACACATAATATACATCACAGTAAAGATAAATGAATGTAGAGTTAGAATATGAAGGACTTTTAGTGAAATTCCACATATAGTAATCAGTGATGAGTAATAATATAGACCACTTTCAAGAAAAAAATAATTTTAGTCTATTAAAAATGTATTTACCAACCCATGCAATAGACTGAAATATTATCCAGAGAGCTCCAGCATCTTTTAAAATATCACTAATCCATATATGAATATTATTTACAAGTGTCAGCTTCCTGTGATATTTTGTTAATGTTTTACAGACCATCCAGTGAACCATATAAACATTATAGACATTTGGAAAGAAAAATTACATTAGAGGCCGCGTGAAGCTTTTAAATTAAATCATACATTGTATTGTTATTATACAACAAAGACACACATATTATACATCACAGTAAAGATAAATGAATGTAGAGTTAGAATATGAAGGACTTTTAGTGATATTCTACATAAGTATTCAGTTATGAGTCATAATATAGACCACTTTCAAGAAAAGACTCATTTTAGTGAATGAAAAATGTACTCACCAACCCATGCATAAACACTGAAATATTATCCAGAGAGCTCCAGCATCTTTTAAAATATCACTAATCCATATATGAATATTATTTACAAGTGTCAGCTTCCTGTGATATTTTGTTTATGTTTTACAGACCATCCAGTGAACCATATAAACATTATAGACATTTGGAAAGAAAAAGGACATTAGAGGCCGCGTGAAGCTTTTAAATTAAATCATACATTGTATTGTTATTATACAACAAATACACACATATTATACATCACAGTAAAGATAAATGAATGTAGAGTTAGAATATGAAGGACTTTTAGTGAAATTCCACATATAGTAATCAGTGATGAGTAATAATATAGACCACTTTCAAGAAAAAAATAATTTTAGTCTATTAAAAATGTATTTACCAACCCATGCAATAGACTGAAATATTATCCAGAGTGCTCTAGGGTCTTTTAAAATATCACTAATCCATATATGAATATTATTTACAAGTGTCAGCTCCCTGTGATATCTAGTTAATGTTTTACAGACCATCCAGCGAACCATATAAACATTATAGACATTTGGAAAGAAAAAGGACATTAGAGGCCGCGTGAAGCTGTTAAATTAAATCATACATTGTATTGTTGTTATACAACAAAGACACACATATTATACATCACAGTAAAGATAAATGAATGTAGAGTTAGTATATGAAGGACTTTTAGTGATATTCTACTTATAGTAATCAGTTATGAGTAATAATATAGAAAACTTTCAAGAAAAAAATAATTTTAGTCTATCAAAAATGTATTTACCAACCCATGCAATAGACTGAAATATTATCCAGAGTGCTCTAGGGTCTTTTAAAATATCACTAATCCATACACGAATATTACTTACAAGTGTCAGCTTTCTGTGATATTTTGTTAATGTTTTACAGATCATCCAGCGAACCATAAAAACATTATAGACATTTGGAAAGAAATAGGACATTATAGGCCGCGTGAAGCTTTTAAATTAAATCATATATTGTATTGTTTTTATACAACAAAGACACACATATTATACATCACAGTAAAGATAAATGAGTCTAGAATTAGAATATGAAGGATGTTAGTGATATTCTACATATTTTATAGACTACTTTTTAATAAAAACTCATTTTAGTTAATGAAAAATGTACTCACCAACCCATGCATAAAAACTTAAACATTATCCAGAGTGCTCCAGCATATTTTAGAATAACACTAATCCATATATGAATATTATTTACAAGTGTCAGCTTTCTGTGATTTTTTGTTAAATTTGTACAGACCATCCAGCAGACCGTACCATCATCATTAAAATAAAAAAGAAGATATTCAAGGCCGCGTGAACTTTTAAATTAAATCACATATTGTGTTGATATTACACAACAAAAGACACACAAATTATGTTTCACAGTAAAGATAAATATATTTAGAATTATAATATTGGGGCTTTTAAGTGCTATTCTTCATATTATATTCAATTATCAGTAATAATGTAAACAATTTTTTTTTTAAATTCATTTTAGTGAATGAAAAATGTACCCACCAACAGATGCATAAAGACTGAAATATTATCCAAAGTGCTCCATAGTTTTTTTAAATAACACTAATCCATATATGAATATTAATTACAAGTTTCAGCTTTCTGTGATATTTTGTTAATGTTTTAGAGACCATCCAGCAGACCGTACCATCATCATTAAAATAAAAAAGAAGATATTCAAGGCCGCGTGAACTTTTAAATTAAATCATATATTGTGTTGATATTACACAACAAAAGACACACAAATTATGTTTCACAGTAAAGATAAATATATTTAGAATTATAATATTGGGGCTTTTAAGTGCTATTCTTCATATTATATTTAATTATCAGTAATAATGTAAACAATTTTTTTTTTTAAACTCATTTTAGTGAATGAAAAATGTACCCACCAACAGATGCATAAAGACTGAAATATTATCCAAAGTGCTCCATGGTTTTTTTTAAATAACACTAATCCATATATGAATATTAATTACAAGTTTCAGCTTTCTGTGATGTTTTGTTAATGTTTAAGAGACTCTCCAGCGGACCGTACTATCATTATTAAAATTTGGAAACAAAAAGGTCATATTCAAAGTAAATCATATATTGTATTGTACTTACATTATTATGCATAAACAATATGTACACAATTTTATCTGAAAGGATATTTACATTTTAGTCAATGGTGGCTTGCGTATGCCATATCTTGAAGCAGTGTTTTGGGTGGAGGTGAGGATAATCATCGCAACCCTCGCAAATAAAATTTGTTCTTTTTGGAGAATCTGGTTTGCTGCAGACTCTACATCTTCTGTCTTTTTCTGTGTAAGCTATCATATGCTTAGCTCCTTCAAGCCTCTGAATTGGGTTGGCTGTCCTTGGTCTTCCCGGGGTTGTCTTGATACTCTTCTGTGGCTCGGGCATTAGATCTGCGGCCCACTGAAGCAAAGCATCAATCAGAGATATTTTGAACTGTTTTAATGTCATTTTTCTACTGCCTGTGAGCCTATAGAGGATGAAAGCATTGGTACAAGTAATTTCCATTATCCAGTAGAATATTTTTTTTCCACCACTTGTTGCTGCGTCGTTTGTGAATGCCATAATACCCAAGCATTTGATCAGCACGGTCGCATCCATTCATGCTCTGATTATAGTCATGGACTGTTATTGGCTTTGGTTTTGTCGTGGTAGTCATTCCTGTATTTGTTTTGGTGGAAACAATGATTACTGGCTTTTTTGCTTTCTTATCCCTCCATCCAATACAAAGCAAAGATGAATCTTTAGTTTGCCAGCATTTCCGTTCCATGTGTGGTATGGAAAGTGCTTTTATTTCTAATGGAAAGCCAATTCGGTTTGACTGGAGGGTGCCAGTATAGTATTGCTTTTGCTGAAGCAAATAGTCAATGAGTGCCCTGGTGGTGTAGAACCTGTCTGCAAATATATGATAATCAGTTCCAATTTGCTGTAATAGAGTTCCAAAGACTTTTATTGCCATCCCACTATTGGTGTCTGTGCTTGGATCATATGAGGTATTCGCTCCATAATACGTAAGCAGGGATAAAACATACCCAGTGGTACTGTCAACAAGACCAAAACTCTTTATATGATACTTACTAGGCTTAGTTGCATTAAATTGCTTGTATTTCCATCTCCCTTTAAATCCTACAATCATTTCATCAACCGAAACATTTTCAAAGGGCGTAAAGGCATTATTGAAATTTTCAATCAAAGAGTTGATGAATGGCTCCACTTTACTTTTTCCCTCAGCATCAGGCTGTCCCACATGCAACATTGTTTGATAGATAGACAAAAATCTATCTCTTTCAAAGTTTTTGTGATAAAATGGAGCATAAAGGCAATCAGTTTCTGATGAATAATAGTCTCTAATAGAAGGTCTGGGATCAATGCCCATAGCATTTATTGTAGCCATAAATTTTAACAACTCATAGTTTGATAGTGCTGTCCAGCTGGAAAATCTAGATCTTTTTAGGGATGGATTATTTTTAAGAACTTTAAGATTTGCATACTCATTTACAGAATGTACTATTGAATTTGCAATGTCATCAGTAAACAATGTCCTATAGCAGTCAAAAGGAGTTGATGCCTCACTAAGACCTAAGTCATCGTGTACTCCTGGTTTACGACCATATTTGGGAAGAAATCTGAATGCGTTTTGGGTCTCTGTAATACTGATGTTTGGTACTGAAATCCATTCATTACTAATTGCCCCTTGTTGCTCCTTGGTACTAATGCTTTTCCCCCGTTTTGTCGATGATTTGGTCAAAACTTTTTGTCGTTTTGTAGCACTAGGGCCTGGCTGTGACCACGCCCCCTCCTCATTAGAACTAGCTTCTTCGTTAAGTTCTAATTCGAAATCATCATTTTGACTTTCAAAATCATCATTATCGCTAAATTCGTCAAAGATACACAGTTCCCTAGCTTTTTCTACAGATAAAAAAGACTTACGTTTTGATAAACATGATGTGGTTGGTTCGCTAGACATTGTCTGTATAAACAACAATAATCGCCGATCGAAAGCTGACAGATTTACCGTTTTTTCACAGTGAAATTAGCTAGAACAAGCGTGTTTCCGAATCACAACTCAAAGATAGCGCTCTTCTGAATAAAAAAAATAGTAACTTCCGTTATGTTAAAATACCAAATTACTAAAATACGGAACACATTTCACAGAACACAAAAGTGACGTTCCCATCGTTGTTTCGGCTTCTATGGGTATTGCGGATGTACGCTCCCAGCGTCTTTTCGGCCTCTAAGAGGTAAACCTATTTCTGAGGTGACGAAGCCGAATAAAGCGATCCTCCGCTGCTGTTGTCACTCTGGGTCGTCCACTGCGATGCCGGTCTTCAATTGAGCCAGTGGCTTGGAACCGGTGCCAAAGACGACTGATGGTACTCTGATGCACGTTTAGATGCCTGGCAACCTGACTTTGACTTTCGCCTGCATGCAGTCGGCCAATAGCAATGTTCCTTAAATTTATCGATAGAGACGCCATAAATGTCTGCTTGAAAATGAACTGAATTTTTGTGTGTAGCGTTATCGTTTTATAGGTTTTCAGTTGCGTAGTCAGTGAATAGTGTTCACCCCAAATTTTGTTGCTTTCACGTGCGCGCAACATGAGCTGCGTCATAAACACTATTGACCACTGCGTTGTAACGATTACAAAAACGAACGCAGTTCAGGTCAATACGTGCATTTGTCACTGTAAAGAACATTTGAGGCTGGTTTTTATATACCCTAGCACCGAATTTTACTTACAAACTTGGGAGCCGCGCTGGTGTAATGGCTACAACGTTGTACTGGCGACCAGGTGTTCATGGTTCAAACCCGGCCGTCGGCGTTTGAAGAAATGTTTACGACCGGAAATTTGACTGAATAACCTGAACGGCTCCTGCACATAAATCCCGTGTGGATGGGAAGGAGCGAAGCTCCTGACCGGGTTGGAAGGAAAGTCCACTGACCCCCAGCCTCGCAATGACATGTCATTGGGCCGAAAGAGCTGGAAAGCTCGAGTACCGCTGGTTATAGAAAAAAAAAAAAAAAAAACTTACAAACTCATAAAAACGCGCCCTCGGATAGCTATGCGTTTCTTTTTTTAAACAGTATATATATATATAAAGTCTATATCTTTAAAACATACGAAATGCGAACTAAATATACTGTACTGTCGATTAAAATTAGATTTTATTTTAAAAAATACCAAGTTAATACCATCCTGACAACAGTCCGTTGAGATCAAAAACACAGAAGTTTAGCAGGCTGACAGTATTAGGGCTGACATGAATGCTAACATTATTTTGTTTTACATTTGGTGGGGTAAACATTTGGCTGAGTAGGGCAAGGGTAAGGCCCTGTCTGGTTTTGGGAAGCGGCACATGATAGGAAAGATACTGTAATAGAGGAATTAATTAAACATTATTTTTCTTAAAATAAAGGGATAGGGGTGGTGGCAAGAGATTTGTGACGTCACACATAAGGGGGAGTGGGATTTTGTGACAAAGTGTGACGGGGGGTGGGGGGGGGGGGGTAAATATGGCCAAAATTGCATGACGTCATATGTGGACGACCCCGTGTTAAGAAAAATACGAAAAACAATTGTATATAGTAGTTTTACAATTGAACAATACTGCAACAACCCGAGACGTTTATCCTTCGTCAGCCAGTCACAAACAGTAGACATCAACAAAAAACACAGAGAAGTTAACAGACAAAGATAAAGAACACTACAAACATGTTGAAAAATTAGTTGAAGAACATAACAGCAGATAAGATGAGCAACGTAGAAATATGAACGAGATAAATTTAAAAAAAAACAAAAAACTGGTAAGACTGGGAAAAAGTACAATAAATAAACAAGTAAACATTTCAAAAACACGAAAGAAAGAAATATCAACATAAATATTCTAACCAAAAAAAAAAATGCAAAGCAGAAAAAGCAAAACAAAATACTGAAAATATATGTTTAAAAGTTGGTATGTGAAGAATTCTCAGGTATAAAAGAGCGTAGCAAGGCGTAGTAAATACAGTAGAACCTCTGTATTCGGATGCACCTGTATTCGTAAAATCCAGTATTCGGACAAAAAATTTGGAGAAAAAAATGTACCGATATTCGCAAATGTCGCTATATTCGGAACAACGCCGGTTAGTCTGCAGCTGAGCGTCGATCAGTACACATGCTTTTTGAGCTCTTGTGATTCAATTGTTATTTTTGTGTAAGTAACTTTGTGTTATTTTTATTTTATTATTGAAAATAAGTGATCATGGCCCCAAATAAGAAGAGTGAAGAAAAAAAAACCTAACAGGAAAGCTGTAAGAACCACCATTGAATTAAAAAAGGAACTTATTTCAAAACACGAAAATGGAAAACGTCTTGTTGACCTTGCCAAGGAATATGGCATGTCGACATCAACAGTATTTTCTATTATAAAAATAAAGGCGGAATAAAAAGTGCTAATGTGGCAACAGGTGTTAAAATTCTTGCAAAAAAAAAAAGGACACAGCCAATTGAAGACACGGAAAAACTTTTGTTGGGGTGTATTAATGAAAAACAGGTGGCTGGTGATAGTGTTTCAGAATTAATAATCTGTGAAAAGGCAAGGCAGTTATAAAGTGACCTTATTA